>JAZHYW010034852.1:0-12065 GCA_037355805.1 Ixodes ricinus | reverse complement strand
CTAGTAAAGTGATTCTTACTGTGCCCGCCAAGGCTCTAATGCTATCGTGACCAGCCTTGTGTCCGCGCTCGTAATATACACTTAATGAAGACAGGTACTTAAAGAAGCAAAAGAAAGGTTACATTTATAAGGCACACATACGTAAAAAAAGATAGGAAGAGAAGAAGCGTTTTCGTGTCCCTTCTCTCGATGAACTTTTACAGATCTAGTCGTGTCACTACACTCTCCCAAAGGATGCTGTTACACTGTCCCCAAGCACGTTCTAATACGCCCCGAGATTACCTTTCACTTAGTGTAGGCCCACCCGCAAATATACCTTCCAAGATTCAGCCGAGAATGGGGCTAATAACTCAAAACGAATGCTTGTTAGCCTAATCGCTTCTTGCCAGTCTCGAAAGAGCGTCAGCATTTCCGTTGTCCCTTCCCTTGCGGTGCTCGATAGTCAAATCGTAACGCTGTAGAGCCAGCGCCCATCGTGTCAACTTTGCGCTATGCGGGGTAGTCAACGTCAAATATTTCAAAGGATTGTGATCCGTTATCACTTTAATCGCAGTCCCGAAAAGCCAAGTATCCCAACGGCCGAGTGCCCAAACGACGGCGAATGCCTCTCGTTCTATGGTCGACCAGCGCTGCTGCACGGGCGTCAGTTTCTTGGATAGGAACGCGATTGGGCGCTCTTGACCCGCGTCGTCGCACTGTGACAAGCACGCTCCTACGGCATGATCTGAGGCGTCAGTCGCCACCACAAACTCCCGTTCCAGAGACGGTGCGAATAGCGCAGGTGCTTTTATCAGACTTCGTTTCAGAGCGTCGAAAGACTCCTGCTCCTCCTTCCCCCATGGCAACTCATTCGGAATCCGTTTACTGGTCAGCTGCGTTAACGGAAACACTATGTCAGAAAATTGTGATACGTAATCCCGATAGTAGTTGCATAAACCGAGCACGCTGCGTAGTTCCTTCTTCGTGTTCGGACGCTTCAAGTTTGCGATCGCTTCGATCCGATTAGGATCAGGGGCATGCGTTCCGGAGCCCACAACGTGCCCCAAGTATCGGACTTCTGACTGGGCGAACATGCATTTTTCCAAGTTAGCAGTCAAGCCTACTTCAGCCAGGGTTTGCAGAACTGCCGTCAGGTGTTTTATATGGTCTTCCCATGAATGAGAGTAAATGGCCACATCATCAATGTAGGCGCAAGCGTAGTGCCGATGCGTTGATAGCACTTGGTTCATTACCCTCTGAAACGTGGCTCCAGAGTTCTTCAATCCAAAGGGCATGACCCGCCAGGCGTACTGTCCTCCGTGAGTCACGAAGGCAGTATACTTTTCCGATGTGGGGTCCATCGGGATTTGCCAATATCCCCGTAGCATGTCGAGGGTGGTAATAAAACTCGCCTGAGCAACCTGCAGCAGAGTTTCGGACGCGTTGGTCATAGGAAAGGCGTCAGGAAGCGTTAGGGTGTTCAGCTGTCTATAGTCAATGCAAAGGCGCATACCGCCATCCTTCTTCCCGATGCATACCACTGGGTGCGAGAAACTGGACACCACTGGATAGATCACTCCCATTTCGAGTAACTCACCAATCTGCCTATCCATTTCACCCCGGTATGCCATCGGCACCTTATATGGGCAGCTTTGTTTCAATTGTCCCCCTTCCATAAGCTCAATCTTGTGCGCGCCGATCTTGCACCTTCCAATCTTGGAGCCAAACACCCCAGGACAGGAGTGAAACAGGTCTTCTAGCTGCTGACGCTGTTTCTGGTCAAGGTGCTTAAATGCTTCAGTTACGTCGGGGCACTCCGGCACCCCGCGAGGCACCAGCGGGACATCCGGGATGTTTCCAAAGTCTCCATCCTCTTCGAAAATCACACCTACCGAACATACACGTTCGTGATACATTCGCAACTTGTTCGCGTGTATCACCCTTTGTGATCCATCGCCGAATCGAATGAGGTAGCTGCTAGGCCTTCTCCTTTCGACTACGAGTGCCGGGCCCTTCCATCTTTTCATGAGGGAGTTAGTTGAGTCAGGTTCAAGAACCAGTACTGCCTCTCCGCTGCAGAAACTCTTCGGTTTAGCGTTTTTATTGCAGTAGTGCGCGTATGACGCTTGTGTTTTACACGAGTGCTCGCGAGCGACATCAGCTGCAGCGGCAAATCGCTGCCTCAGATCAACTAGATAATCTTCCGCTGATGATGCGAGACCGCAGGGTGCCGTCCACTCCCCAGTCCACGTCTTTGCTAGAATTGACAGAGGTCCCACTGGTTCTCTGCCATACATCAGTTCAAACGGTGACCTTCCTGTCGTCTCGTTCGGCACCTCTCGGTAAGCCCATAACAAGAACGGCACGTGCTTGTCCCATTCACGCCCCTTTTCGTGAACTACGTGATGTAGCATTTTCTTGAATGTGCCATTCCATCTCTCTACCAGTCCATTGCTTTGCGGATGATCAGGAGTTGAAAAACGAGGCGTGGCTCCCATTTTCTCCAGCAAGATCCCCGTAAGCTGTGCGGTGAAGTTACTGCCCTGGTCGGAGCACACTGTTTCGGGTACGCCCATCCTCGAGAACACCTCGACCAAGGCGTCACAAGCGGCACGAGCAGTCAGCGATTTCAGGCACACCACTTCCGGCCACCGTGTGCACGTATCTACCACGCACAGTGCGTACTTGTGTCCGCGAGAGGAAGGTGGTTCTAAAGGACCGATGCAATCCAAGAACACTGTCTGAAACGGAACCTCGGGACGAGCAAGTGGGGCGATAGGAACTCTGTCAGCGGCCCTGATAGGCGCCCTTAGCTGACACTCTCTGCACGATTGACAGTGCTTCTTGATATCCCCAGCGATGCCTGGCCAGTAGAAAGACATCTTGATGCGTGCCTTTGTCTTCCGTTCCCCCAAATGACCTGCCCACATGGAATCGTGTCCCATTTCTAGTACCTTTTGTCTTTTCTCAAGTGGCAGTACTAGTTGCCTGGTGATCCTTCCGTTCACCTCCTCCCTGTGAAATAGAAGCCCTCCCTCAATTATCATTCCATGCGTGGACATCTCAGCTTGATCCCAAAGAACCTTGAGGGTATCGTCGTTCTTTTGTAGCTCAAGAAAGCGGGGCGACGATATTTGTGTCACGATGGGACAATTCTCGAGCTGACCGACGCTCACCTGCGCGCTAAGGGCGCCTTCGCTGTCGTCTGCGACCTCACCACCTTCGTCAGTAAGCGCGTCTTCAGCTTCACAAACCATCGGTTCTAGGTCAATCCTCCCACAAGCCAATTTTAGGCTGTCGTAGTCATCGGGCGTCAACAGGATGTCTATGCCGTTAACCAACCGTTCAGTGACGGCGCACAAGATTGGCACCTCCCGAGGGACGTACTCAACGTAGCTTGTGGGAAGAGTCATCGGTATGTGGCGCAGAACGGCGCTCACGCGGTTCCCAAACGCCCCAGTCAGTGTCACTTTTCCGGATGACCCCTCCATTTCAGGCGCCACCTCATCACGCACTACGCTGATCTCCGCTCCGGAATCGATAATCGCCTGCACCATCCTCGGTCCGCATTTCACCTCCACTCTCCGCAACTCAGTGCGCGTACCGTTCCGATTGACATTTATGTCCTGGGACATACTCTGCTGAGCTGGTGTCAAATTGGTAGAGATGTAACCCTCAACGAGGTGGGTGATTGGCTGAGACCCTTGGAAGTGGCGGCACTGGCTGACCGTTTCGACGAGGGTGAGCGATGTAAGCGAGATCACCCGTCAGGCTCTAAGAGCCGCGCATACAACACAACAAAGGCCACTTCTCTTGAGAAGAAACACGAGAAACCAAGGCAAGACGGTAAACATAACGGTTCTCGGGTGAGTGCTTCAGCTTCAAAGGAATGGGACACTTTTCTCGTGACTGTCCACGGAAGACGGCAGTAAAGATGTTCTTTCTTCGTGATTGCGCCGGGACCCAACGACGGGGGCAGCTGATGGTCGCTGAAGGAAAAGTAAAGCAGACAGGACTCCGCGGATAAAGGAAGAGAAAAAAAAGCACGTCTATTTACAAGCCAAGCTACTTTTCGAATGTCACAGAACGTTCCACCACGTGCCGTCCCCCTCGTCTTCTTTCTCCAACGTCCCCTGCGCCAGCCCGCACGAGCGCCGCCAGTCCACCCCGACACAGGTGCACACGTGCAAAGGCAAACACGCATAGAAAAAAAACGAAACTCAGTCCTGTTCGCGCGTCCATTCGCGGCGATGGCGGGACCGATTCTCACAGAAGTTATAACAAAAACGGGCTCCGTTCTCCGCATTATTCTGGACGGCGTATTGCTGGCTGGTTTTGACCACCCTTAACTCGGTTGATGAATGTCCAAATGTTAACACGCCGAAAGTACACGGAACAAAAAAACTAATAAAATGAGTGTCAGTTTCCAAACAGGCCATTTTAACGATAGCACATATTTACGGTGGATATTGTAATGCGATGCGCGCGTGGCTCGTTCCTTAACTATAGGACAATCTTCATCGGCGACAGAAAACGGCCCTCCCTTATAAAGCTAGCGTTAAATAAACGTGAAATAAGAAGCCACTTTACATAATTTTGAGCACAAGACAACACCATATCGGAAACGTGACGAGGATAACCGTTGATCGCACTTCACTCGATAATTTTTTTTAAATATATCTATCTTCTTAATATCGGCGCTTTGTAAAATTTATTTCACTTAGTTGATCGAAACGCGGACTTCAGTCCTCCTTGAGGAGCGCAAGGACCCTTTGAGTACAAACGCTTTTTCCGTAAAATAGCGTACGCTAAATAGCGCGCGCAAATCGCAAAACGTGGTCAGCGTTCGGCGCATACGCAGCGGCGACGACGCTATTCTTTGTAGCGCTAAGCTTTAGCACGCGCTGTTCTAAAACTCTCTACGATCCTTAGCCTCCCGTCTCGCCCTCAACCAACTCATACAACCTTCACTCGCTCTCTTTCTTCATCTCTTTCTTTATTTCTTTAAGGGGCGTATAGAAGTTGCAATTCAATACCTGTGCCATATAACATAATTTCCATTTTACCCTCGTGCACAACCACGTAGTTCGTGCATATCAGGAATGGGCGACGAAAACAAACAAAAAGCAAGACACATCACACCTTGCAATAATCAAACTATTAGAGAAGAAGCCAAAGCAAGCATAGACAGTCACGGCAAAGTCGTGAACAACTTCCTGTTGCGTGGCGCAGGCAACACGATATGCTTTTCCCCGTATCGGACGCTCCACAATTCAAGATGGCTACGACTACACGGAAAATGCTCTATACCGGACGTTTCTGCAAACGCTTAAACATTCCTAAAAAAGGTGACTGAGGTAAAACAAAAACAAAAAAATATATCTTTTGAGAAGAACGTGCCAGCAACGGTGGACTTGAGTGATGCCAAAAGACAATAATTTGCAAAATATTTACCTAAAATGATAAAACTTTTTTATTAATTAAATTAAACGCATGGTCCCAATTGAAAAATTGATGATTCACAGAGAACACCTAAAAAAGTCAAAATATGGGTCGAAAACACGGATGATAATCTTAGCATCCTCAAACTTGCATCGCCGGCCTATGCTCCTAATGCACAAGTGTCACATCACCGCGTTTCCGCGCTCCTCAGGTGCTGGAGTCTTTCTAAAATTCTAGCTTAGGGCGTTTCGATGACGCTCACCGGGTTTCTAGCGAGGACCATATGATTATTTTATTGCTTCATTCAATTTTGGACCTTACTCCGCATATCAGTGTGTTTCTTCGCAATCCCTGACGTCTGCCGTGACTAGCAGTATTTTTTAAGAGAGATTCTTTATTTTTCTTCTTTGAAACACTACATTTATTAAAATAAACACCTTATTTCAAGAAAGTAAAAATAAAATAAAAATAGAAATTAGGAAATATACTGGTGCATCGAGCACAAGCAAAACAATTTTAGAGACGGCTTTCACTGTCGTGGTTCTGATCCATGATACTCTAGTAGCGTTCATGGTGACGGCCGTAGGACTGAGTGGATTGAGTAACTTCGGCATTGTTTATTATGCCCCATTTTTGTTTCAATCGTTCAAACTGTTGAACACGTTTTTATAACGGTGTAAGAAATACAGGGTGAGCTGAGCGTTTACATTTTAAACCGATTTTTCCGTCGGAAAAATACGCATTTCGTTTGGTGTTAATGGTTGAGTATTACATGGGCATCGTTTCTCGAAGAATCTTCGCTGATATTTTCTGTTTCTCGATGGGCAAGTCTAACGCCGCGGTAGATAGCGTGCATGTTGTGGTCTGCTGCGCCGGCGGGTGTGTGTTATTTTATTATTACTTTTCGCTCTCGACGCCGCCATTTCAAATTTTGGGAGCGCGCCCTATCTCATCCGGGTAGTCGGCGCTTAGGCGCCAGCCTGGCGGTAGGCAATGCACGGGACGATTCTACTAGGAATTCGGTTCTGGCGGTTGGAGAACTGACAATGTGTTATATTCACTGTCTGTCGATTATTGTACAGGTAGTGTACCATGTAGTATCGTTCGGTTGTAAAACTATTGGTCGGTCCTGGCTAGAGGGAGAGAAGGAGCGTCCTGTAAAGGGCTGTGTCGGGCGAGGGAAGCTCGATTCGGGCACTGAGCTGGGCGCGATCGCGGACATCGAGGCGCACTCGAATGATGCCGGGTCCCTGACATTTTGTACGAGAAACGAATGTGCAGAGTCAGTAATTACTCGGCCTAATAAACACCTTGAAAACGTTAACCATCTAACGGCCCTTAGATTCGATATCAGCAACGGAAGACGCCAAGGACCATCGCCATCAGACAATTATATTCCATCCGATGAAGAAGAGTCAAAAACGTTTACTGGCGAGGTTGTGCAAAACTATTGTTACCGAAGCTGGGTGAGAGTTGTATAGCCTGGCGCAAAGAGGATAATGACGGCCGTCTTGATAAGTACTAGCAAACAACCAGACGCGTTCCAACGTACGAAGATCTCGCGGCCGAGATGTCGTATGCCCCTAACCGAGGCGCAACTGCGGGGGCGGGGCTTCGTTGCTCACGTGACCTTTCCCCTCACCATGCCTCCTCTTCTCCTCTTGTCGAATTGGTTGTCGTATTGTTTCGTTTTCTTTGTCAGGCACACCAAGTTTACAACAGCGATATCGTAAACAAGGAGGCTACAAAACTCACATTCATAATGCAAGAAGTTTGCAAGTTTATACAAGTATTAGTTTGCTTTGCTCAGTAAGACGGCCATGTACACTGCACAGCTTCAAAAAATGTGATGAAAACCGTATTTTTGATTATTAGGATACCAATTAAACGATCCAGTTAACGTCATTTTTTTTTTGGTTAACTTAGCATCAGCAGTCTGGAGAGAAAGAAACGTTAACGTCGTTTTCGCCAGCCTGAATGATCAAAAAAGCCACCGCCCCTAATGTCCGTTCTTTGTTTTTGTTCGTCTTGAAAAATATGTTTTCCCTTTACGTCTGAATTTTATTGCGCTAGGCCGTGAAAATCTAATAGACTATTCTCCACAAACGAACGCACCCAAAACCCAAAATATATTTTTGGAGCGTGGAGCGTTTATTTACTAAGCTTTTTCCCTTGCTACCAGGAAAAAGAAATGCTTTGTGGCAGTGCGCTTAATTTCACTCATCTGGCAAGTGTGATTGTACCCTCACGAAGTTCCTCCGCTGGTTATCTTTCGGACCTTCTCCACTAAATTCCTTGCCCTAACGCACGTTTCTTTCGAGCACATTAGCTTTGGCGAACGTCCCTTTCTGACTTATATTTGGTTTGGAGTTTCCTACGAGTGTTCGTCCCTCTACCTGCTAAAACAACTTAGATAAAAAGGAATACACAAAGTCAAATTAGCGCTGTGCATGATTTAAGGCGTCGTATCGCGACTTCATTGTGCGACTTTTGATGAAATGGGACCTCAATAACAATTGAAATGGTCTTCTTCTTTTGGGCTACAGCCTCACGGGATTGTTAACGCCTTCAAGTTTTACCATTGGGCCTCCAAAACGAGTTCGTGGCCGTTTCCGCTTGCTGTATTGCTCTATAGGTCACTATGTGTGCCCATCATTTTATCGTTTGTGATGTATTTGCTCTTCAGACATAAGCAAGAGGCGTTCCATGTGTTTAGGAAGAAAGTACCGCGTAGTCTTTTCACCTCAGAAATGAAGGATGTATCGCCAAATACAGGGTCTCTTGTCAAGCTTAACACCAACGGTTCAGACAAGATGCCAAATTTTCATAACGCTTGACTTGTCCAAATCAAGTTACTAATGAGGAAACGAGGGTCAACAATTATCTCCAGCACAAAACAAATTGACGTCTGCAAGCAAAAACGGGCACATTTTCTTTAAAAAATAATTAGATCGCCTATTATTTTTGAATTAGATGTATATAGTTGAAAATATTTGCACTTGCCGCAGTCTTTTCCGATATATTTGGGTGAAGAATGGGCCATATGGCGATGCCTTGCTTATTTTTGCTCTGAGAAAAACGCGCTGGTTTTCTTTCCCAAACATCTCGGTACTCATGAACGACAGTTCTTTATACTTTCACCGACGCTGCGTGCTTTGATTACGAAAAAAAGGAAACAAAATGGCAAATGTAAGTAAACAATGAAGCACTGCAGGTAAAGGTTGATGGCGTTGGCCGGCAGGGGATTGATACAAATCTAGCCAAAGTAAAGCCTACGATCACAAAAGTGCCACTACTACGTTCACGGCTAAGCTGAGAGAGTCGGTGGAAATTACTTGCATCGTTGGCGAAGTCAACCGTCGGCCTTGCACCACGCGATTACGGTCTCCGCGCTTACTCACATACAGAACACTGAGCCAGACAATGAAACGCAAGCGATTTATATGTCCTCGAACGTGTAACTTCCACAGCCCTGTTAGCTTAACGGCAGCCGAAGCATACACCTTCAGTGCGGTAAACATCCAGGCCAAGGATTCTGAGTCGCTAGGTTGCAGATGCAGGAAGGACTTTGATAATCAGCAGAGAGTCAGTTACTTCGTCATGTCCAGAACGTATCTCACAAGTCAGTAGACAAAGATGGCGGCGCGAGGAGGCGATTTACGAAAACGCAGCGCCCGTGTCTTAACAACGCACTTACCGCGATTTCTGATTTCATCTACGTGCGTGCAACGCGCCAAATGTGTTTGGGTTCCAACTGAAAGGCAGTGATGCAAACGAGAGAACGCGACGATAGAAAGAGACAGAGAGCGACCATCCAAAGGTGATCGCCGTCATGGCGAACCACTAAGCACACTTCTTCCGCCGTTCACAGCCAGACGACCGAGCATGGCGGGCAGCGCCTCCAGAGACGCTGTTTTGATTACACCCGGATCCCGTTGCAAGTGTCGGTTTACGTATCCCGGCAAGGAAAGGTTTAAACAAAACGTATGAAAATAAAAAAGAAATACGCTGCCTCCTTCACAAACTGATGGGACAGACCTGGAATGCTTTACGAGTGTTATGGTCGTCGTAAATTCCTTCCCAAAGAACCTGCGCTGCCGCAGCCGTGACGTGTTCGCCCTCTTCCCGGTGCCGTGAGATCTAAGGCGACCCCCATATTCGTGGTAAAGAAAAACAAATTGTAATGGGAAGGGAAGAGGGAAAATGGTGGATGAGAAAGAAGAGAGGCACAAAGTGGCCTTACCCGTGTAACATAGGGATGTCCTAGCAATTTAAGGCGCCAATAGAAGAACCGTGGGTAATGTCTTCGTTCCTTGATTATATTTTGTTCTTATTTTAAAGAATAAATTCCTTTCTTCTTTTTTTCCGCAACGGGCCAGTCGTTTTTATTATCGATATTTTTGTTTGTGTGTGTTATAGCCCGGTAGAAATCTAAAAAAAACAAAAGAAACAGGTACGATAATTGTGATCGTTCCTTGGGTCGCAGTTATAAATGTGTCCCAAACACCGTGACTTTTGCGATGCATTTTGTTTATATTTGTTCTCCTTAATGCCTGGTTAAATTTCGCCCCCGTTGGTTCTCGGCCGGACCGCAATCGTGTAGTGGGGGTCGGTTGTGGGGTGTGTTTTCTTTGGCTATGGGCTCTAATTTCGAGTGCTAAATTATTTGTTTGTGTTCTAAACAAGCTCATAGAAGTAACACTGCAGAAAGTATAATTGCGAAATGTCTTAAAAGTTTAGTTCAACAAACGTGGTAAATATAGAGAATATAGTGCGGCGTCTGCACAATCCTTCTGCAGACTTTCACTTTGGCTTAGAAGTCTAGTTCGTCTGATTGTTTAAAGATAGATTGTTAGTTAAGGCTAAACATTACCCTAGCAAACTTGCTAATTAAGCACCGCTTTTTCTCTTCTCGTCAATTGGACACGTAGGAACAAGATACATTTCTTGATTAAAATCAATCAAATGCTCGGAGTGGTTTTAGAGAGTAAATGCAGATCCATGTCACGTTTAAACAATGCCAAAGAAACCGAAAAAAAAAAAGGTTTTCTTTTTTTATGTGGGATATATTAATTATTCCACCCACAAGAGACGCGAGCACACCTCGCTCAATAACAAACAATATCGACAAGCTATTGTAAACTTTGCTCGACGTTTCGTTTCGAATATCTCTGGGTGCATGCGTTCTCGGTTTCAGTTCCTTTTGACACGCCAACAAAAGCGATTCTGCACTCAGGGAAACCACGCACGTTTGTCACGAATTCGGCCCCCGAAGAAAAACGAAATCGTTACAATACCAAGTTTTGCATTCCATAGTTCCGAACCCCTTCTGAAGATCCACGCATAAACAAACTCCCGCGTTAGCTGCTTACTAAAGAGGTCGCGCACGAAAGCATGCCGTCCTCTTTGTTATTAATCCCGTGCACCGAACATGCCAGACGGCACGCTACCGGCGCACGTGCAAACCCAGCCCGAGTTTCATCTTTCGTGGCACAGCTCGTTATAGATCTCGAGGATCGAAGCTGCCCTTGTCCAGTTTTCTTTCTCTATCTCTCTCTCTCTCTCTTTAGTCTGGGGGCGGTTTGGTAATGATTCGGCTATTCTTGCCGGCGGATATGAGGGTTGTTGATGACACCTGACCGATTCCGTAGGGAAAAATGTAACTAGCGCCACCGGCGACTGCTTTGCAAATGGGGAAACGGATCAAAATGGTCCTGGAACAAATGGTTCCGGAACTAATGGTCCCAAGTACAAACTAGGAAAAAAATGGTCCCAGATAAATATCGCCAATGTGGCTTCTGCGTTTTCGGATAAATCCGATAAAATCCAGTAACACTCGCCGAATTTCGAGGCTGCCGGTTGCACGAACTCGACCGGTTTTTATATTTTTCTGGGAAGCTCAGAAATGTTTTGCGCTATGGAAACCTAATGCACCTATAAAGGCATCGAGCTCCACTCGTTATGTGTGCTACCACCACGCGTCATGACGAGATGGAAGTAAATCGAGTTTCATGGCTTCAACAGTATGACTAGGTGGGGAGGCACTCACTTGATCGAATGACGTTTTAGCGAACGCCCACGTTTCACCGAATGACACTTTAGCGAATAGTCGGCCGCCGCGAAGCGGCGTTTACGGGTGGGCCAAGTGGGTTCACATTCTTGTAATGAGCCGTCGCAGACTGTCGCCGCGAACCGGCGTAAGCGCAGCGCGGGGGTTGGGTTAACACGCGCCCCAGTTATTCGCTAAAACGTCGATTCGCTCAAATGTCACTGTTCGCTAAAACGTCATTCGCTCATCGTGATATGGACCCGTAATAACTCCTATAATATCGTATAAGGTCACTAATTAACAGTTAAGAGATAACTGTTGGACAATATTAATTTCGAAAATATTCTGACGATTTTGAATAAAATTAAGTTCAATACCCGACCACTTTCTTCGAAGTAACCGGCCTCAAAATATAGGCGAGATCCTTCATTCCACCAGGAAATCACTGATTGCATAACGGATTAAGTATATTGCATGGTATATCTTAGTTTCAAAACAATCTTCTTACGGGACCATTTTTTCCTACCTTGGACTTGGGACCATTAGTTCCGGGACCATTTGTTCCGGGACCATTAGTTCCGGGACCATTTGTTCC
>JAZHYW010034849.1:0-30061 GCA_037355805.1 Ixodes ricinus | reverse complement strand
ATATATAAAACATGCGTATGCTGGTAGCCAGAGGTGCGAAATATTAAGAGAATAATTAAGTAACAGAACAAAAATCAACTTAGAAACAAAATGTGCTAAAAACTACGCCCAATAAAAAACGAAACATACTAGCGCCAAAATTGAACACGAAATCACAGAGCGCCTACATGCACCTCGTCTTAGTAAGGCTTATACATAATACCTCTTCTTTTTTGCACACTGCGCGACATTGTTGGCGTGAAAACAAAATCTGCGATGGATCGCATTTTATCTTAGACGTGTATTGGCAGCTATCAAAATGTACCGCTAAGGCAAGTGCCTCAAACGAGTAGTTTCTAACACATTCGTAGTTTTCATCCCTTCAATTCTAAGCCGACAAAAAAAAAAAACAGTGGTGATCTCTTGTTTTGCGGTATTTGTGTCGCGCTGTGTGCTAATAACTATAGCCCAACTTTCCTGTGTTCTGCTGTCATGAATCTGATATACACACAGAGCCTGATAAATTCTGCTCAATATGAATATAAAATAGAAGAGTAAAATAGAACTTGACGGTAAGACAGTGTAGAAGTTCTATTTTACAACCCTCATGACAACTGATAGCATCCAAGTGCAGAAATTGAATCTTGTAAAACTGAAACTGAAGGTTCAGTTTCATGTGAAATCTTGAATAATGTTGTTCAACATTCGATCCAGAAAAAACAAACCATCTATTTTGTATGTCTATGAGCATGACTCAATTAAGCCCCAACGAATTTGAGATACGGTTCATTCGTCGCAGGGACTCTGGCAACAGGCCCGTTCATCATAGCAGAACATTGGTGAGAAGGTGATTCGTCACAGGGGGCAACCCGTCGCACAATAGTTCGTCCCCTAGATCATATGTTTCGGTCTATTTCGGCACACCTGACAATTTCAGCATGGGTGATCGGGAGGGAAGAATCTGAAACAAACGGTGTAACTCCAGGGTTTGGTCCCGAACGGGGAATGCTGCAGCGACCGGAGAACTATCCTTGAAGTCGTACTTCATTTTCACGAATTGAGGTGATCGCGACGGAGAGAGGGGAGCGATGCTGCTTCACGATGGGCTTTCGTAAACATGCAACATTGGGAATAATGCACAAATTATTGAATTTGTAAGAAAGTACTTCTACCCAGTGCAGAAATAACAACTGATTCGGCTGCGATTTGGATTATTGCACGTTCAAGCAACCGTACGCTCACGAGAGACCCAACTGAAATAAGTATACTGAGTAGTCGTCTACAATACAGGTGCGTGCGAAAAATTTGCTACGTTCAGCATTGACAATATTTTAATTACATGTTTATGTCACAGTGGCTCGAAGAATTATGCACATCCTCCTGCAGTAAGTAAATGGAAAACATTTTTTAACACTGCGATTTAGTATATAAGTTGCACAGTGTTCAGGAAACAGCTATAGTTACTGAAAATTACGGTTTGTAGATAGATTATTATTATTCTTTCCAGCACTCCCGATATGACCAACTGTCCGTTGTACAAGTCGCCCTATGACGAACGTTCTCCTGTGAACAAATCGTCTTGTTACCAGTCGGCCTGTCAGAAATGAGCATGCGACGAATCACCCTCATCCCAAGCAATGTTCTCTTCTAAGCACGGTGTAAGACACGAAATACCTGCGACACATGAACTCGCCCTAGAAAATGTTGCAACATATTGGGTTCAATAGCCAACCTTTTGCGAACGAAAAGGGATTGCAACTCTTCCCCGTTAGGGCCCGTCCCTTATCAACTGTCCAGGCGATCCTGCGAGCACTGAATGTTTTTTCGGCCCTAAGCCGAGATCAATGTTGCTTTATATAGGGCCCTAGAGAACGAGCAGCATCAACGCCGTTCTTGTGCTGGACAGTGCCGTTGACCCAAGCCCATTTGTTCTCCGTTCATTTCCCCTCAAAACATTTTTTTTGGCGTTTCACCTTTTTTCTTTTAAAGGATGGCCTTCGCCTTAAGGCTTCAGTGACGGGGAATTTTGATGTGACGCAATAGTGATATACGCTTTCGTCGACCCTGTCTTGCCTCATAAAGATCGGGAATCTTGGACTTTTTTTTAACTTCAGTTTTTTTACTTTTTTTTTGTGAGAGCATGTAGGGTAATAATTGTTTCGTAAATGCGATATTGTTTATTGTGGCGGCCTATTTAGTTTAAATTCTGTAGCGACCCCTTAAACCAGACACGTTTTGTTATAGTTATGAAATAATATTGAATTGAATTTATCCGTTTGTTCTCTTGAGATGAGTCATTGAATTTCAAAAGATTTACTAAGTAGTGTATGTACTTGCCGGAATTCAGTGAGTTTATTTCGGAATATACAATCAATATTAGTGCTTATTATAAAACCGACAAAAATTCTATATTTTGTTTGCAGACATTGACATGTCGAAAAACACAGAAGCACGCAAATAACACGAGTCTCCGCCGATAGAATTCACTGCGAAGCTACGTTAAGTATGTCCTGTCTTTGCGTTCTTTCTTATTTTAGGTATTATCACGTATCACAAGATTTAGTGCGTACTTACTCCTCCTTCAGTTTGAATCATCGTCATGAGAAGATCTACCTACTCGTATTTATGTAAATTGCCACTCAACAAAGACCAATGCATTTTACTTAGAAAATTCGGATAAGAACTTGTTATTCGAAAAGCTGACGAAATAACGCCACCGGCGTTCTTTCAAAATGTTCAATTATTTTTTTCCAATCTGAACGTAAGCAATATCCAGCCCATACATTTCCAGCAAACGTGCCAGAGCATGGCCTTCATTTGTGATATTGCCGCGCGCTCAGCTGACCAAGTAGCCAGTGCGCCCGTGGCCTAACGGTTATCGTACTTGTTCTCACGCGAAAGGCCACGGTTCGATTCCAGGCAGAGGACGTACATTTTGATTATCTCTATAAACTCCCGCATTCTAGTAAATTCGAGAACCCTGTTGCGTATTCAAGGTCCGAAACTTCTAGGCGCCGAATGTTAAACACCGAATGTTCCAGAAGCCCACGCGTGTTCATAAGCGGCAACGCGGAGCGAGCAGGGAGCCAGTGTCGCCCCAGCGCTGGATCCTGCTGTTTCGCCGACATCGAAGCCTGCGGCGCTAGCCTTTCTCTATTTTGCTTTGGGCACAAGTTCGCCCCATTAAACGTTTAGTTTCTTCAATTATTCGCCGCCTCATCAATTGTCATTCGTGACAATACTTCAAGGAGCTAATGCATTCAAAATCTGATATAGCTATATTTTAGCTATATCGTATATTCTATATGGTATCCCGGCCTTTTGGATTTAATTCTTAAAACTCTTATTGGGTGCGTCGGTGAAACGTTTTTTTTTTTAAGTAAAGAAACAATTTGGGAGCATTGTGATTGGCCATTCTTCTTTTACTACACATATGCAAAAATTACAATAAGTATCACACACCTCAATGTAAGAAGTTACGTCATGAATAGAACTTAACAGTCTGTTGTTTTTCTTCCACAATTGTGTCCTTCGCGAAGAATTAAAACAAGCGAGAAGAGCGTGGGTTCATTATTTAAGGATCCGCCATGCTGAGAACCGGGGTTATTCCGGTCCGTGGTGCTTTAGCTTTGGAGATGATCAATCTTGTGTATTCGCAGAAGGCAACTGGATGAAAGAGTTTTTTTTTTTTTTGGAAATCATAAGGAACATTTTATTTTACCCCTTCGATTTCTGAGCTTTTGCGTGAGCCATTTAAATTGTTTTTCGTTGTTGACAGCCTATAAAGTCAAACAAGGCGCCTGTATAGCTTTGTATTTGTCGTTTTTTTCTGCATATATAATTGTTTTATTTGACAGAAGAATCAAGCCACCTTCGCAAATTGGGCTAGCTTTTCTTGTTGACTGGGCGAGACATTAGCGAAACGGTTACGCAAGCCAAAAGTAAACAAGGAACATCATTGGCGTTTTCAGATTTGTTGCTAACAATCGTCATCATAAAAATGCAACGCAAAAAGGGGGACGACTACAGAAGATATATAGTACAATTTCAGAAAGAAAGCTCCCAATTAACTACGACATCGATTCGAACCTTCACGTAATTTTCCTAATGGGACGAAACGCACGATGCACCGAGAAGGGTAAGTTACACGCGAGTAAATTCGTAGCCTCAATTTTACACTCTGTTGTGATTAGCCCCGTCCCTTTCGTTCTCGTTAAAGGGGCCCTGCAACAGCTTTTTGACTGGTTTTTAATTTGCACCGAACCTGAGCGCACTGAACGTAGTAACGTAATGAAACTTTTCTTTTCTCAAATTTCGCTTTATTTTAAAAGTTATAGGCAAATTAGAATTACAAAAACAAGCAAAAAATAACCTGCTTCATGACGTCGTAGGTCCAGGCTTGAGTGGCCGAGAACTAGAGGAGGGGTAGTGAGCCATTCGAGCGCTCACGGCTGCCGCACTCCGTGTGGACGGCTCGAGAGGGCGCCACTAAAGCACGTGTTGGATAGGCTGTATGCAGCGGGCGGCCAGGCCGGCTCGCATTGCATTCGCTGCGCGATTAAAGACTATTTCGGCATAACACTTCATTGGTCACAAACAACAGCAAACACGGGGTAAAGATCAGTTCAGAACGGGAGCCACTTCGCGCTGCCATACCGCCAAATGGACAAATTGCCAGCAGGGCCCGCGCCGAAGGCCTTCGGAACGCTCGGAGCCGAGTCGGATCTTCGAGCCGGTATACGACCGCAGCGCCGCCGCGTACATCCGGGACCTTTCCGTGTCGGCGCCTGATCCCACTACTCCTTTCTAGTATGCGCCACCTTTTCCACCGCTTGGTGGCGGGTATGTCGACGGGTCATTTCTTGTTTCCGTACTTTATAAACTGCATTTGTTTCTTTTCTGATCTAAAATACTGAACAAAAACTACTTTCATACATAATTGAAACGGTTCCCGACACTTATATTTTGTATCTCGACTAAAAAAAAAAGCTCTTAGCGGCTCTGACCAGTAGTAAGGCCAGGACCTAAGACGTCACATATCGCGCGCTTTCGGCAACGCGGGTCGCCCTCGTAGGTGGAGGAGGTTTCCGCGTCGTCCGGTTAAAATATGACGCACTGATATTTAGTTACTCTCTCCGTGCCCGCTGGCTTGCCCGAACCCCAAGAGACGTGGAAACCGCAAAAAGGTAGACGCTTAAATATGATTGCAGGGCCCCTTTAAGGCGCACTTACGACATGCGCTTTGCATGCACCTAATGTTTCTTGGATACAAAAGGCGTAGCCGTGTTGAATCTGCTATAAGGCAACGGAAATCCTTTGCGGCCTAAACTAATGGTTTCAAAAGTAATTTGTTTTAATGGCGCGAACAAAAAGGCTTTCCTGTATTTCCAATTCCCGGAAAAGGTAATTGCTGCTATAAATCTAGCTTTACGCGCCTAACCTGCGTCCCCACCAAACTCCGTTTTCACGGAGACCGAGGACAAGATGTACGCTTCCCGTTGATAGATTAGCTTCAATAGTTTATCGTGTTTGTATCCAGACGCTCTAGGGTGATATGACGCAAAGTTTTTCTTATAAAAATTGCAAAACGTTAAGGTTTTGACAATAGCTTTTAATCATAGTTTCATATTTCTTCCTTTAAATTTTATTTTTATTTTTACATAAATTATAAACGACTTTTGTAGAAGTGAACAGCTCCTGAATATGTCCAGTTAATATAACATAACAAATTATGCAAAATCTAATTGCCGGACGCGTCCGACGTTTTGTTTTAACCTAAATGTCTAAAAAAATTTTAAATCGAGCACGTAAATAACAATAAAGAGTTTAGGCGAATGAGGTCATCAGCACGTGAAAATCCTTCGCTCCCCGACACCGCTGACCCGTGGTCCGGAATGAATGCTCTAACGAATACCCTTCGGCGCCATCAGGTATGGAAATGTACTCTAATGGTCATGGTCACTGTTTCCCAATTGAGATTTCTCTCTATCTGGCTTTATTTTTACCCCATTCTTCTCTTATACCGACGCAAGGCCGGAAGAGACTTCGGAACTTGTGGAAGGCGAGGGAAAGGTGGCACTCATTAAAAGTCGTCAGATAGGCGTGCGTTTACAGCCTCCGCACACCGAGTCTCAAAGTGTTTGGCCCCGCATTCCGCGCATCGCTCAGCGCACTTTGGAAAAGCTTAGGTGCGCTAGATTATATACCGTGGTGGCCATATACCGGGCTCGCAGAAGACCGATGCGGCTGTTTGCTGGTCCAAGTGCGGCCTCGCGGATCACCTGCGTAGGGCGACCCGCCCCCGCGCGGGGCCGTTTCCCCTCGCCGCTTTGCTGCATGTTCTCCAGGAAAAGAAAGAAGGATTTCAGGCTGAGTAAAGTACGGCTTGCGGTTTGCCAGCCTTGTACTCCCATACGTACTGCTCGTACAGCCTTGTGAACTCATTCGTACAGTCAGACTCTGAACAAAATTTCAAATGTGCCACCGACTCCACGCCGCAGCTCTTAGAAGTTTCGTGGTTTCGCTTGCGGCTCTTAGGACGCGGGTCAACTGGCCACCTCGTTATATACCATTTATAGCGATAAAGCGCGCTTGTCATAGAGAGTAACCGATATGGATGTATACGAACCAATATAGCTGACGTGACTGAAAATATGTTTTTTTTTTATAATCAAGGAAGTTTGCCATCATCATAATATGCTGATGCAAACATATTTCGAACATACGAGATTTGAGGGCAGTGAATCTACTGTTAACAGCCGTTTGTAGTTTTCCAATATAGGTTCCACGTTTGAACATATTGTGACTGGCCCCCGTTTACCACTACAGTCACTCATAAAAGCGAGAACGGCAGGAAGAAGTTTCAGTTGTCCCGCCTTCAGCACAAGCTACCTTCCTTTGACAACGCTTCGATGTCTCGTAAGCCCCGAGCATGATTGCGCAGCCGAAGCACGGCGGAAGGCAAGGAGCGTGTGCTGGAGTTCGGGCGTTCAAAAGAAACGCGCGGCTGTTCTCACCTTGTCAGTGACTATAAACGCATCAACGGTTTCTTTTCTTTCGCAGTGAATACTTCAGGCGGGTAATACTTTCCAACAAATGTTATCCTACTTGATACTTTATAAGTTCCCCGACCTAAAGTGATAAAATTTTGGACTTAACTCGGTCGCAAATATAGCAGTGTAAAGTTTTAAGGACATAGTAAATGAGGCTGAATAAGAAAGAATCAACTGCATCTAAATAGCAACGACTGAATGGGCATTATGCCTGCTAAAGCAATATTTGTAGTAGGTACATTTGTTGCAA
Source organism: Ixodes ricinus (assembly GCA_037355805.1). Classification (NCBI taxonomy): domain Eukaryota; kingdom Metazoa; phylum Arthropoda; class Arachnida; order Ixodida; family Ixodidae; genus Ixodes; species Ixodes ricinus. The sequence continues at coordinate 22,780 of JAZHYW010034849.1, read as the reverse complement.
GAAACTTTGAAAGAAAGACATTTCACTAGTGTTTAGGTTTAGAGTTTCTAAACTCTAATGTTGGGACTTCTACCCTGTCATGCCTAAATAGTGACTCAATGGTTTAATAAAATGAAACACATATTCTCTGCAACCGACCAATAAAATTACTCCTATCATAGGGTTTTATTACAGTCGAAGGAAAGCCAAAGTTTTCACAAAAATATTTATAACTTGTAATATTTATATTTTGCAGAAGTTACTATGGTTTATTTTGCTGCTATTTCACTCTGAATGTTTTTGTGGGCGGTGAAACATATATTGTCTAATAAAAAAACACGAACGAACGCCGCACTCTCCAAAATTACTCTTCTTGGCAGCATCCAGAGTGTTCTGAGAGCCCCGTGAGGGTGCACGGTCATGGAAGCAAAGTGCAAGAACTCGACTTCTCAAACACAAGAACATAAGCTGTAAGACAGATAGTCGCGTAGTGTCACAGTTCTGAACTATGCCTGCTTCCTCGAGCAGCATTTGCGGCCGCGGGGAAATCATCCATCATTTTTACTAGAAAATACGCATTTTACTGTTTTTTTTTAAAGAGGAGCAACGCATTACGATCAAAAAGATGAAAATTTCACACTACAGCTTTTCATAAGATTGAGAGCACGTGACTTGGTTCAGAAAACTTTACTACAAACAATTTGTGCTGATGTGTACGCTAAAGTCAAGATGTCGACACCGCACAAAAACGTCTGCTGCAACAAATCAATAAATTGACGTTGAAAATTGTAGTAAAGTGTCCAATCATTGTCTGATATATTTATTGTTGTAAATCCTGACTTGCAGAAGCTTGTCAGTTTTTGAAAACGACTGATGGTATGTAGCTCTTTTATACTCTCTTCAAGCGCTAAAATTAAATATACATTTTGTGAACAAACTAAATTTAAACTGTCACATTTTTTTTGTTCATAAAAAACACTCTCTGATTTCTTTTTTTCGCCTCCAACGCTAGCGACTACGGTGGAACTTCTGTCGTGATAGTGAAGGAGATGACGCGTCGCCGAACACAAGTATGGTTTTCCCACACACGAAGTGCTCACTCCTAAGTAAAATAACTTATTTGGAGAGAGTGCGCTATTGCATATTTCCTATATTGAAGTATACTATAGATAAAAATTAATTTAATATCGCCACATTTTTGGCAAATAAATAGGTTCACATTGGGAGATTGTATTTGCGCCACAATGAAAAAGCAAACAATATTCATGCAGTTATGCTACGTTTGAAAAATAATTGGAAGGTTTTTTAAACTGAGTTAATATATTTTCGATCGTTTTGGACAATCTAACGTCCTGCGAAGCGACTACCTCTCGTCACCTCACTTGAGTTCTTACTCTCTTTTTATTTATTTAGAAGGATTTTTAAATGGTTTCTAAATGTGGACATTAATCACAAAGCTTAAAAGCCGGAGCAGGTGCTTGCTTTACTCGCTACTGCTTTAATTACACTAGCAAATTTACCAGTAAAACTGATGTTTTATTCGCGCAAAGAATTCCAGATTAGAGGTGGTACTTCTCGCTGCCTAAAGATTCATCTAAAACCGAGACATCAGCAGTTTCTTCAGACAGATCAGCTTCTCGCTTTCAGTTTGGCCTTTCTCAAACAAAAGAGCTCTGCACACGCGGGGGTCCCCTTCACGCAGCGGCGAAAGGTCGAACTAAGGAAGGGGAGTTCCGCTACCTTGCCTATCCTTCCCGTGACTAACATCAGATGAGTCGCGGAGGAAGGAGAAAGGTAGCGCCACTCCCCTTACGGACGCCAATAGCACTTTGAGCATTCCATCCTTGGTGTTGTCTTTATGGGAAAAAGTTCAATATCCAGGTTCAGTAACTCGGAGACACATTTCTATGTGACCTCACATGGAACGATAACATCAGTAATACCGTGTCGAGTACATGTTAAGCACCAGAGTATATTAAACACAGTGTTTTCTCTCGTCAAAGATCGTAAAACTAACAGCATATAAAACATCTGCCAGGTTGAAACTAAAATATGGTAATATTAGCTGGCTTCCTCGTCATCAAGCTTACCTTCTTAGCAAGCTCGAATCTGTTCAAAATAATGAATAGCGTCACATCACTTTTAAATACTCGCATGCCTCGAGTGTCACGGCTATTAAAAAACCAAGACTTAAGACTTCTAATCAAGATATGCACAATTTTCGGTCTTGTATTTTTTATGGAGTTTACTATTTATGAACTGAGTTTCGCAGCCTGCGTCTCCTAGACCTATCCTGAAACTCCAAGCGCCTTGACCATCCCCTCGAGGTTTAGTCTCGCTTCTTCACAACCAACAAATTTCAAAACTTCCCGATTTCTCTTGCCATTGCCGAATGGAATTCATTGTCCACGTACATTTTCCGTTAAACTGGAAAAAAATTTCGTCACCTGTGCAAAACATTTTAGTGAAGTGTGTATGGTTTTATTATTTTAAATTATCATTTCTTTTGATTTTTAGTGCTGTGTACTTTATATTGTCGTTACCTTCCCCCTCATGTCAAGTGCAAAATTAGGGTTCCTTTGAGAAAATAAAGCTTAACTGAACACATATGATTCTCTTGCGTCCCTTCAAACATTTTCATTTTCTCCCCCGATTCGCATCAATTGCAAAAATAAATAAAAAAAATACCCGGAAACAATCAAAATTTAGTCCCTCATTGAAATGGAACATTGAAAACCCTAGTTTAATTAGGACTACTGAAAATCCCGCGAGGAAGACGAATACAGAGAACATATTCATCTCTCAAGTTTAGTTCAGCACAACTTGCTCACTAACTCTCCTCGTTCAACACATTTCGGAATTATCCTGGGAGAAAATGATTCCTATTTTCCACTGGATAATCCTGCAAGAACTCTCATTCAGGCCCTCCTCTGAAACACATATCACTGTTGAATTAATGCAATTATAATCAATAATCCTCCCCTCACTCCATTTTGAGCATTGGCCTCCAGGTACCCCCGGCGTTCACATTTAAGTTCGTGACTCTTTTCAAATTTGCCTCTAGTTACGCCTCCTCATGTGGTTTCAGATAAAGCGTATGTAACTTCGCCTTGCAAGAAAACCCGGAATGGGTGCTTTACAGGAGGTTTCAAGTCTTCATGACTATGTTCCGTCGTCTCTGTACCTTCCTTTTAGGTGATTAGCGTACCCAAATCACTGGGCTACCCCTGAAATTTGTCTTTTTGATATTACGCCATTTTCGCTCTATTCAAAGTGTGCTTTAGCCTGAACAACGTCTAGAATACCTCGAATTAATTTTAAGGGATGAGTGCAGAAAAAACGCATCACGTCTTAGTCTAGAAATAATTTTCCATTCTGAAATGTTATTCCAAATATCATCATAAAACCAATATAATCTTCCAAAGGTATTTCGGCAAAGCGTGCATTCAGTTAAAAAAATTGTATTGTCAAAATGTCTAAACAAGTGAAAGGCGCGAAAGTTCAGATTACCAACTTATAATACATAAAAATTAAACTTTTATCTAACAAATATTGTTTGCTCAGACTCCTTCAAATGAATAGATGGGGAGAATCGTGAATATAATTATATAGAGGACGCGTTCCCATATATGTTGTTTATTGTTACTTTCCATTCCGGTGCGAGTATAAAATAACATTTCAGGACAGCTTCACATGTAATGATAATTATTTTGAATGTCTCTACGGCTGAGATGCATTTGATCCGCACGAAGATATAACATTTTCTTTTCTAAAAATATCAGCACTTCATTATCATAGCATAGTGGAACCTGAGACTGAGGTATGCAAGGAAAACTTCGAGGACGAGAAAAAGAGGACTAGACACCGTCTCAAACGCAGCTAAAGATTTTTATTCCGTGCCCTCCTTATATATACATCCTCGATGTCGCCAAACTTCCCATAAACCGCAAAGACCTCAATAGGGTTCACTTTGACACAATAGTACAGACAATTGAAACCTCACAGCAACCAGGGATCACTTCGGTCACAAGCCATCCAACTGAGAACAACAGGGGCACTCAAAGAAACAAAACCACGAAACCGAAAAAAAGATAAGGACGTCATTCTTTCCTCGCTCTACTAATCCACAGATCACTCAAAAGGGTTCACATTCACCACAACTGCACCGAGAGTGATCTCCATGTTTTTATATTCCTTGCACGTTTAATGCCTTGCATTTCCACTGTGGTCGTTGCTTCGGTGCATCCGCTATGCAATTTCGAGTTCGAGCGCCGTGCAGATGCAATTTTAGCGCCGCTTGATTGTCTCTATTGGATTGTAGCGTCGACTGCGGTCCAACTTGGTTGTGAAACGGAGTATAGCATATCCGTAGCGGTAACGTGCTGAGCATTGCCCTGCTCGGCGGGTCAAAGAGACGCTGGAGAAGAGAGAGGGACGTTTACTAATATAAATAAACCCTTAATAAAGACAAGGAATTATACGAAATGTTGACGTAGTATGCAGCGAAACACAGCACAAACACAGTTACTTTTTTATACTAGATTTCATGTATATAGTAATAAGATTCTACTATAGTCATCATCTAACTAGGACTAAAGTACTAACGAGCTGGAGCATAAATTCTTGACTGCATCTGCTTGAAGCAGAGAACAGAGTGCGTCTGACTTCCTTCTCCTCAAAGCGCTCTCTCTCCCTAGAGCGCCGTTCCGAAAGAACGCGCAGCTAGCACGCGCGTATCTTTCGCAAGCTTTATGCGGGTTTATCACTCATGCGAAATCCGAAACTCAGAAACTATGGTACGTTCTTGGTGTCTTATATAAACTTCCGCCTAAAGACAAGTTCCCACGGCAGCATGCACGAAGACTCGTCCGACCGTGCTTTGCGTACACCGCACGTTCTTCCCCGGCGGAATACGAAGATGTACATGATTAGAATAAGTGAAGCAGGTATGTTGCACGTAAGAAAGCGGCTATTCTTCGCAGGTGAAAATCAAGGATAAAGATTGAGCGTAAAACCGGGGAAGTGAATTATTGAGTGCAACCACCGTTTGCACAATTGAATAGAATGAACGGCGATGACTAAAAAGGCACGTATCACGTTAGGTTTTGTTTTTGTTTTGTTGGAACATTCTCATTGGTGTTGTTTTTATTTTTTCATCCCGAACTAGGTTAACCGAAATCAGAATGAAAACTTGGAGCGAAAGAATATTATCTACTAATGGGGTCGCAGCTGTATTTAGCTATCGATATTTAGCAAATTATTTTTAATGTGGCTGAAAGACTCACTTCATAATGGAAATCGTTGGTTCTTCCCTTTTAGGCGTAGTATTGCGAAAGAGCGACTAAAAATTAGAGCTATATCTTAGGAGGCCTGTCAAGAGCGAGAGAGAACGATGTAAAATCATTAAAAAAGTCGAATACAACTACACCTGGGCGAAACTGCAAAAGCATGATGTTATGGGTCAAGGATGCTCAATACGAACTGCGAAATACAAAAATACATCACAAAGTCGGACAAGCAGACTTGAAAATATTAAATTACATGAAAACGCGCCAGAAATATGAGGTTCTTCTCCTGTGAGACATATATAATTAATACTCCCAGTCCGAGAGTGTGGTGATACATCACACGAACGCCGGAAGTGGGCCTTCGTGGGGTGCTGCAATGAGATCAAACATCTTATCGCCTCCAATTATTAATCGGAGAAGACACCTAAATTATAGAGTCACGTACAAGGAGGATAAACTGCCTGCTCTCAAGTTTTACGAAACTCTGCAAAAAACGGAATTCTCATTCCAGTTCAAGTGGTCTAAACGTCGTCGCCTCTCCATACGATAAATTTGAAACCGCCTTTTAAACGAAGTACGGTACTCTTCAAAACCTATTTTATGACGGTGTTCTTATATTGTCACGAATCAACAGGCGAGGAAACAAAGAGTAACTGGGGAAACGAAACGTTTAATGGGGCGAACTTGTGCCCCCAAAATAAAAAAGGAACAGAAGAAAGCAGAGCGTCGAGGGCGTCGAAATCGGCGTGACAGCAGAGTCGAACGCTGGGGCGAAACTGACTGCAGATCGCCCCTATGTACACGTGTGGGCTTCTGGAATCGGCGTAGAGCGTTCGGCGTGGAAAACATTCTGACCTCGAACCAGAACATTACGTTAGAGTCAATAAAAATGAGCCTCCGCGGGCAGGAATCGAACCCTGGCTTTCCGCCGCGCGATAACCGTTGGGCCACGAGCGCGCTGCATTCTTGATCAGCTGCGCTCGCGGCAATATAAGCCGTTGTACCGGCCGATCGAAGGTGTGCGCTCGTCGTCGTGGCGAAATGGGTTGCATAGGTAACAACGGTGGATAGAGCGCATCGCCGCGTTGGAAAAGGAGTGCGTCTGGAGTGACGTCATCAAGCTGGAATTCGAAGCAGCGCGTGGGTGACTTTGCGCGCTTTACGTAACCGGGGGTAATATGATTGCGCAGTGGGCAGCTTACGAAAGCAAACTGTTTGAGTAGTTCAGTGGTGATGGTATTAGTTACACAAGGCTCGAGCTTTATCGGAAGGTGAAGGACGGATACATATTGACAATGTGAAACATATTTATTTTCCTAGCTAAGCTTAGTGATTTGTCTACAGCATCCGACGAGACAAAACCTATCTTTGTAGACACATTGCCTGATTTTGCTATTAGTCAGCCATAAGGTACGTAGAAGTAGCAAGAATTCGACAAAAAGAGGTGATTGATTTCGTTTCCTCATTTAGGCTCATCCTTGTGCTGCGTTCGGTACCTTGCTTCCAACGGACAGACGCCACAATTTCCATGCGCTTCTGGATATAGATCTATCTTACGTATAGATTTCGCCTCGCTGACAACGAACTGCCCCTTCCACAGATTTTCTGGGCCTTATTTTATCACAAAGTGTTTCTCGAGCAGGGCGCACGAGCTTGAGGAATTAATGCATTGATCCCGTTTAATAAGGTTAACATTTGTCTAAACACTGGAAGTTTGATAGACCGCCTCACCTTACTGTCAGAGAAGGGGCACACAAAATACATGTTTTATTAGTTATGAAGTATCTGGCTTTGCATTCATTGAAGCGTATCCAGATCTTTTTCGAAAGTGCAACTCATCTTGAATGCACTTTATCCGTCGAGTGGCTTGCGCAGCTGAAAGTGAGAGAGAAAATGGAACCTTTTTTCCGACTGTTGTTTACTCGGTCTATGAAGTGTTTTATCTACTACATTGAGTCTTAGACCAATCTTGTGGCACGTAACCTAGAGTTCCGTCCAGAAATATGAAACTTGGGAGTGTCGCATTTCACTATATCTCACGTTAGACTGTTGTTCCTGCAATAGTTTTACGTCTTTGCAATCTGGCGGCAACACTGATTTCAACAGGGGTTACTTGTACAAAAACAAGTAAAAAAATGACACAGTCAAGACGAACACATTTTAAAATTAACAATACATAAGTTATCTGAACTACAACCATGGCTGTGCAACGACGCATATTTTCCCAGACTGCTATCATAAACATATATCTTAGGAATATACGAGTTGAGATAAAGGTGCAGCGTTGGTTAAGGTGAACGCAAGCTAAGAATGGTCAGATTGTAATAAGCCCTAACGAAAGTAATTCTTGTCACTCTCGTAGGTTAAAATTTAAAGGTATGCAGGTAAGTGCCCGACCCTTACGTAAATATACGAGCACCATGTCGGTGAAGAGGAGCTGAAATCTTGAAAAGCTGGTACTGATTCATTAAAACTAACACAGCGCTCACCTACCTTACGTGTTTTTGTGCCTGTCCTTTGCGTTCGCTGGCTCAATGTATCCGGATGAACTCGCAGTCGTTGGCTTTTCGTCGCAATATGCCACATTACATTTTTATCACTAGACAATTCAGTGTTCGTTAACAAAAGCCCGTTCTTTTATTTTATCATGACGTAGCAAAATGTTTTACTAAAATCTTTAAACAAAATGGTGGGAGTACAAGATAGGAAGAGGAGTGGTTCTTGCACGTTGGTCCAAAAATTACCAGGAATAATTGAATTAGAGATATTTACAGGAAGGCCAGTTTGCGTAGAAGACGTTCTGGTTTAGATAAACTCACCTCCTAATTGATTATCTCTTCGGTGCAGTCACAACTTGTATCAACGATAAAAAGTGTAAAGCAGAGGTCGATTGTAGAGCTTCGAACATCACAGTTATTATGAAAGACGCTAATATTTACATATTTGTGTCAGTCATACTTTAAACAAAGAAAATATATCATTAATCGTGCAAATGTGTGGCGTGCGCAGAAATAGTAAGCTAATTCGTCAATCCCGAATCATTTGTTCGCTCTGCATTTATTTGCGTTGTTTATTTGATACATCATATATTTAACTTCAAATCGCGATAGGTATTAAGAAGATATCGTGAAAAAAGCGCAAATGTCTTCAATTCATGGCGCGCAAATATAAAAAAAGGCAAGTAGGAACATAACAAGGAACGGTATCAGGGGCCTTATAGTACGTGCTTAAAGGCACGTTTTTTCGGAACTGCGCAAGGTCGCAACCAGAGTCGGGTCAAATGCTCTTTATGGGTTCTTCAAGCGATGACGTAACAAATGTGGAGACCCGTTTATCAGAGCCAATCAGATCGAAAACTCCGCGAGCCCTTGAGCCCTACATGGCGTGGTTCGTTAGGCGCAAATCCGCGGTGCAGGACTCGGCGGACGTGACCGAACCGCAGTAGAGACGGAGTAATGCCTTCGCTTGCGTCACCTTATTAGGGCTCTCGACTCCAGTGAACTTTTTTGTGTTGGAAAACACTTTAGGAAACTACAACACTAAGAAAGATTTAATAAAAAAATTCTCCATTAAAGCTTTGTTTTTGTATACACTTTTAAACAAACAATTTCGTTTTTTCACTCTTCAAGGCTCCTTAAGTAATCACGTTTTTTTAATATAGAATATTTATTTATTCAGTCATTTTTTAACTTTTTGTGGACAGAATTGGTGTTTATTTGGTTGGAACACTTCTAGCCTTACGTGAACGAAGCCAGAAAACTTAATGAGACCCTTGGGAAGTACTCCTATCATAAAGATATCGATATTAACCACTTCCTGATCTCTTGGAATCGCTGGGCTGGATTTCTGTCATTATTATCTCTAATAATCACTTAAGCTTTGGAAACAGTTTTCTTGTAAAAGTATAGCCTCATATATAACTGCCTCTTTAATTATATATCTGAAAGTCGCCTACCATATTAGGTAGGTCGTGGACGTGGCGTCACGTGATATTCGTTCATATGCCAGTGGCTCGCGGGCGCCGCCATTTTCGAGGTTAGTGTCGTACGGGCACGTTTGCGGAAGTTAAGTTCACAAATGCAACTTTCTGAGAGGTAGACACTGCGCTAAGATATTATCGCGATATTGTATTGTTTTGTTGTGAGATGTCTTAGCAAGTATAGGCGGCGGCAGAGTCGTTCAAAATCGTTACGGTCACGTACCATATCCGTAACGCTATGGGTGAGATAGGGCACTAAGACACGCCAATCTAGCCAGCACCACTGTGAGTCTGGCAATCAGGAAGTGTGTCAGAATTTCCAACCCCTTCTAAATGAGCCACTTACGCGTATAGATTGCCATGATATGCCATTGATCAAAGAGCGTCTTTCGGGTTTGCAAGTGTCTTGGGTTGCGCACACTCAATCAACTGTTTAAGCTTCCTGGCAGCAACGATCTCCAAAGTCTTCCCTTTTTTATTTCATTACCTATGGCTCAATCCTATTCCTCTCGTCTCTTCTCCTATTTTACAAATCACCTCGGAGCAAGAGTTCATCACCCTAAAAGCCTCCTTACGACTTTCTCAGACGAATTCACGAAATGTTCCAAGGGACTCTTTTCTGGGCCCGATTCCCTTAGGTCACAAGTGAACTTTCCTACGTTGCATCGGGCACATCCGCATAGGACGTGTGTTTATAGTCCCCAGTTCTATGTCGCACTAGGTTGAAATGAGATTTGCAGGATGTATTGTCTCTTTAGATTTCTGCTTTACTTTCTTGACATGTCACGAAATTTTGCTTTCCTGGGTGAAGAAAGTGCAGTTGCACATATACCTGCAATGGAAATTCGCAACTGTGTGCTTGTTTTTTGTCTGGTGAATTACTTGATACTTCTTATATTTTAATACCGTGGTAAAGCTACCGAATCAACATGGCATTTTTTTTATTTGTTTGTCTTGTGTCCATAAACAGCCGAGGCCTTAATACTGGTACACACTCACGCACAACATACACTTTAAAAGAAAAGGAAAACACGTACACATAATGGCAGAACACATATAAAACCCGAACACTGATGTTAGTAAATGTGAATGGTTAGTGCGCTTTTAAAATCCCACTCACTCCCGAAAACGTCAACCACCGCGCTCAGTGCATTAAAATTGCTCTGAATTCGTAAAATCGGGAAAATGAACATATGTTTTGCACGTAAAACGTGTTGTGGTGTCGACAGTTTACTCGGGGGACATGTATAGAAAGCAGAGAAACAAGCCTAGGGCAACGTAATCTACTATGCACAGTTTTATAGAAAAATACATAATCACGAAAACTGCGACGAGCCTCTAGTGATTGCAAGTTGAGTCGATCTAAAATTGACTCGTAGCAAAAAAAAAAAAGAACGGCGGCCGTAATAACGGTCGTAAATAATGCGTCCCAACTTTCTCTGCACACGTTCTAGGCCATCAGAGTTGGTCACACCGAGACAGTTCCAAACTACAGAGCCAAGCTCTAGTTTTGAGCGAACAATCGATGCGTAACGCCTGACGAGACAGGTCGGCTCTTTGAAATGACGGGTAATACGTGAAAACAAACCCAAAAGTCGCAAGCAAGAGCTAACGAAATATGACACATGATTTGTAAAACTAAGGGATGAATCAATATACACTCCTAAGTCACGTACGCAATATTCGCGTCGCAATGGATGATTGTCCAGCTTATACAAAAAATCAAGCGCACACTTCTTCCTTGATAAGGATATTACACATGTTTTTTTGTGTTTTTGGCGTTTAGACGTAATTTATTTTGAAGACACCATGATGAAATACCAGTAATATCCTCCTGTAGGAGAACACAATCAACATGTGATTTTATCTGTTTGAAGATCTTAATATCATCAGCGAATTGCAGCAGATTTGAATGTTTTACGCAAAGAGAGACGTCGTTGGCAAAATTATTAAACAGCAAGGGTCCTAGAATAAGCAACCTGCAATGCTGTTTGGTTTGGCGCCATCTAGCGACTGAAGCAAGAAATATTGGGTACCCCTAAGACTCGGGAGTGGCGGCTGCATTGTTCAAACGTGAGCGTTTACTCTGGTGGCGCCGCTTAGCCTAGTGTCTGAAGCAAGAAATACTGGGTATCCCAGGAAGCCGTGATCGCGTAACATGCCAGTACAACGGAAACTACGACTGTGGCGGGCCAGTGTGAACGCGACTGCGTATGAACGGAGCGCGCCTCTACTCCGAAGAAGTATCAGGGTTTTCGCTGCGTCATGCTCCAACATGCGTGTGTTGCGCTCGCATACGTCGCGCATTTCGAAGCCTTCGGCACGCAATGTGGGGCTTATCGTTCACCCTTTGCCAAGTTACAACGAGGCAGGGTATAACCGTGGGATCTCACTCTGCCGGCGCCGCCTGGCTGTTGCCGGCTGGCTATAGAACCCTGAGGAACGCCGGATGATGATATGTATGATTTCGACAACACACCGTTAACACGAACGTTGTTCTGTTAATGCGCCCGGACAGATATGACTGAAACCACAAACATAACGGCAAACACACTCCATATTCCGATAACTTGTGCACTAATAGGTCACGGTGCACAAGGTCAAAGGCTTTACTCAAGTCAAAATAAATGGCGTCGACCCGCCCATGGTTGGCAACAATGGGGCCAGCGTGACTCAAATACTCAGCTAAGTTAGTTTCAACACTTTTAGATTTTACAAAACCATGTTGAGATTCATTTATTATTTCTTTGAAATAGCTAGATAGGAGCACTTCTACCACAATCTCAAACAGTTTCGAGAATGTGGTTAGTAAGGAAACGGGTCTATAATTTCTAACATCTGCAGAGTCCCCTGATTTGAAAATAGGCACCACAATGGCTGACTTCCACTTTTCTGGGAAAATACAGTTTTGAATAGACAAGTTAAAAAGGTAGCCCAAGACCGGCACAAACGCATCAAAGCAACCTTTAACAATAAACGCTGGTACGCTATCGGAACCCGATGAAAGTTTAGGTTTCAAACGCCTAATACAATCGTGCACTACAGAGTGATCGACGCTAAATGGGGCGAGAACACTATCAGTTTTCGCAACAACATGATTAAGCGCTCGTGGCTCTGAGCTCGCAGAATGCATATCACACAAAAATACACTTCAGAAGTATGACGAAAACATTTCGCCGACAACACCTGGGGTCATAATGAAAACCGGAATTATTTGACAACGTAACGGACTTGGCTTCTGTGCCCAATACCTTATTCTTGTACTTCCAAATATTGTTAGGACTTTTCAGCGGTTCGTTCTCAGTGTTATTCTTGAAGTTTTCTTTATCTCTCCGATAAAGAAACTTTACTTCGGCCCTTGCCCTACTGAATTTCGCGTACCAAGTGTCACCGTGGCCATGTTTATAATGGCGATGAAATCATGATTTTTCTTTTATTGCTTCAGTTCAGATGAAGACCACCATGGACATTTCTTCTTTTTACTCGTCTTAAGTGGAATAAAACGCTGAATACCAAATGTTACAATGTCGGTGAAGGCATTACAGGCTGAATTCACGTCAGGGTTTGTTATCACCGGAGACCAATCTATGTCCGTGAAATGATGGTAAAGACCCAGGTAATTTCCCTGTTTAAAGTCGAAAGACACATGGTTGTATGGTGGTTTAAGTTGAAAGGGCAATTTTACGGTCGCTACAAACGGATCGTGCCGAACATCAACTGGAACCACTGAAGCGTCAACTTTCGAAACCACAGCTTCACAGTCGTTAACAATACATAGGTCCAACACATTACCCGCAGGGTTTTTATACTTTGTGGTTGCCTGAAGCTGAGCAGGTTGGTTATTCATGCTTGTGGGATATGCCAGCTGAACGAAGGAAGAAATATACAAGACAGAGAGAGAGACACAAGGAACATACACATGCACTCCGCTGGACTAACAACCATTTACTGAATAACATCTTTTCCTTCGTCGACTTTCATTTAATAAATAACTTCTTTTCCTTCGTCGACCTTAATTATTGCCTAGATGAAATATTTGTCCCTCGTCTTCATCACATCAGTTTGAAAAACCTTGCATCCCCAGAGGTGACGTCTTCTGTGGGCTCATGCAGGCTAATTTACACAGGGGGTGTTTCCTGCAAATACTTCTTTTCTTTTGCATGTAGCACAATGGAGGCAGTGCTTACACAATCTTCCTTCTTCTCCTCAATGGCTAGGGACTCTAGGATTTCCCTTGCGATCTGTTTTTTGTGTCTAGCCATGATGGTGATGTTAGAGAAAAAGGGAGCACATTGGCATTCGCGACAATGCGCTGGAAGATGGCCCGCTGCTGCAATTGTGCGCACAGAGGCGGCGTGTTCTCTGGTGCGGTCATTGACACAGCGCCCAGTTTGTCCGATGTAACATTTCCCACATGACAGCGGAATGTTGTAAACAACAGCGCTTTCACATGGGGCGTATTGAGTCCTGTGTGCGGTGCCGCACGTGTTCTTTTCGTTGTTGTCGGCCTCACCGTTAACCTTGCGGCACATGGCATACGCCTTGTTGGGAGCTGAGAAAACGACTTGTATTCCATGTCGGCCAGCGATCTTTTTCAGGCGATGTGTAACCCCGTGGATATATGGCAACACAAGTAGAGGTTTAGGAGGCTTCTTTTTTGGTGGTTGTGCAGTCTCCCTTGGTTTCCGTCGTACTTGCTTGCAGATGTTTTCACAAACAGGTACGAGGAGTGTGCTCGTGTATCCGGAGTCGTGAAGCCTAGAGATTTGTGTTTGGAAACTGCGCTCGAGCCTATGGGGGCAAGATTTCTGTAGTGCCGCGACAAGAGCTGTAGTAGCCAATCCTCGTTTAACAGTTTTTGAATGTTCAGAATAACTCGGAAGAAATCCTTTACAGGATCTAGCTTGATACATCCAGCATACGTGTGTGCTTGTGAACTTTAGGGAGAGATCGAGAAACCGAATACACCGGTTTTCAGGAAGTTCATGGGTGAAGGAAAGTCCAGGGCAGCTTTGGTCAAAGCTGCGCATGACTACTTCTAAACACCCATCGTTCCGCTCGTCTACTTCAGAGTTGCACAGTACAAGAAAGTCATCTACGTATCGGAAGATGGCCTCGATGCGATGATCTTTCAGATTATCTTGGATGGTCTTCCCGCATGCTGCAAGATAAATATCGCAGAGGTATGGGGCAACTCGGGAACCTATGCAAACACCAGATTTTTGTACATATTTCTGGCCCTGGTGAGACACAACAGTTGCCGTAAGGTAGATACCTAGGAGCTCCAGGAAGCTGTCGAGGTTCATACCAGCTGCGTTTTGGAAGCGTTGGACGCCTTGCTCTTCGATTGTTGTACGAAGGATCGGTAGAAGAGTGGCATGGGGAATGGAATAGTACATGTCTTTTATATCTACGGAAAAGCCTGAAACAATGTCGCACCCCTTTTCCTGAAGAAAACAGATTACTCGCTGAGAGTTGGGTATTCTGAAAGGGTCGTTTATCTGAACTTGGGATAGTATTTTTGCCAGAACGGTTGAAAGATGGCCTTGCCAGGTGTGATTTTCGGAAACGATGGCGCGAAGGGGAACCTCGTCCTTGTGTGTTTTGGCCGAAAAAAATACACATAGGTCACCTTGTTTCGTTCCTTTGATTTTTGTCACAAGACTTCCACATTGTTCCTCAGCGAGTATTTTGAGGATGGCCCTTTTTGCTGATATACTTTGTTTTGGATCGACTGGAACGAAATTCTTCGCCATCGCTTGTCGGGCTTTTTCTCCAAACGTTCCCGGAATCCATAACCACAAACCCTCCTTCCTTGTCGGAGAGACATAGTCTAAGGTCTTTGCGACGTAGTTCACGTACCGTTGTTGCAAAACTTAATTTGTGATTTCCCTGGCTCCGTACACCGGCTAGGCAGTCAAGTCCTTCACTGATGATCTGTGAGGATGCTTCCTCAGGTGCTTTAGATGCAATTTCCCTTACCATCGCGACCTTGTCGATGGCATCAAGACTGTGGTGGTAGGGCAAATTTTGGCCCTTGTTCAAGTACGCTTCGCGCTGGTGCTGAAAGAGATACTTCGCCGATGACCTGGAGTGCGGAGCTCTTGGGCTCTTTCGTAGGCCTCCTTGCCAGATGGTGTTTCCATGTTGGAAGAAAACACAATTTCCAAAGGTATTCCGTTGTGTATCTTGTCATGGTCAGGTGGTTCGAAAAAACGTTGTGGCTAGGGCACTTGACTCTTAGTTGTAAAAGGCAGTTCAAGCTTAGCAGCTCAAATAAGACACGGGCATTTTCTGTCGTATCGCGGCTCGTGTTATCAACACACTGGGAGCTCCAGTGTACACCAAGAAGATTAAAGTCTCCTAAAAGAAGAATACTATAACGGCACGGATAAAGTTTTGCCTCAAGCGTACTAAAATAGTGTTGAAACTGCGAAGTGCTGGATCCTGGTGGAAAGTAGCAGTTTCCAATTAGCAGATCAGTTCGATCCTTCATCGGCACCTCAACCCACACGCATTACTCATAATCCTGAAGGTCTTCGCGGCGAAAAAAAAAATCGATATTTATAGCAGTCAGAACCCTGCCTCCAAACCGCTTGCCGGATTTAACAGGGTCCCTGTCATGGCGATATACGTTATAGTTTTAATTGAAATACTCAGAATATGGAATTTCTGTGTGTAGCCACGTTTCTGTAAGGCAATAAAGGTCATAGCTATTTGCATTCACGTTAGCTCAACATATTTCTGATTTTCTTCGAAGACCACGAACATTTTGGTAGTACACGGTCGCACCTTCGTGGGGAGATTTGGCATGTTCAAATACCTTCACTGCTCAATGGAATCAAAGTGTCGCCCGTTCTAGTATTCAATGCTCCCACAAAGGGCCGAAAGTGACACCTTGATGGCCAGACCTTCGAATCGTTAATTAAGTCAAAGCAGTCAGAGTCCACAAAGACATGGAAAGATGCATAGCTGTCGTATTGGGCGGGAGTTTAGTGCACTGAACTGACTTGCCTTGCAGGGTTTCCTCGATGACCTCACGTACTTCAGATGTCGTTGTTGTGGGCGACAGTCTTGAGACGAAAAGAGCACGCTTCCACGGTGGACGAGGGACAACACTCACCCTGCTCTCCGGCCTGGACCCCTCAAGGGCTTTCACACTTTCTTTACGACGAACAAGTGTGTATCCTTCATCGTCCACAGTCGGCCGACGGCGGAACAACAAGTGCGGCTTTTCTGGTGGAGGGCCCGATGCATTCTTCGGGTTTTGTCGTAGCACCGATGTAGTTGCCTCCGCCTCTGGCTGTCGAGCATTAGGCAGCTGCACAACTGAAGAAAACGTTTTCGAAGAAGAGCCACTCACGGTCTCAGGGACGTAGGGCAGAGATTTCCGCAGCAAGGCATTGTTTTGCGCTAGCTGCACACGGAGGGATTCGTTATTGACCCTCGGCGACTTGACGTCGGCGGAAAGACCATCAATCTTGTTCAGAAGAATGATTATAAGTTCACGAAGGTAACCTTCATTGCTGCCGTCAGGTAGAAATTTAGCACTCACGGCGTCGAGATGGGAGGAGCTGCACTCAGCGCATTGTCCTTGTCACCCATCCGTTTCGTGCAGGACGAACATTTTTACGTGCTTGACCCATCTTTCATGAGCAAGTCATAGTCTTCTGGTGTGACGTTGATGCACCGGCAATGGAAGCGCCGACCACAGATGCCCGAGCAGTGCAGGAATTGTTGTCTGCCAAAAAACATTTTTGGAGCAGCTGCCGCACACGTCCTCGTCCACCGCCATCAGATTGCTGATGGCGGCGGACGAGGATTGATTGTGTTGTACACGCAATGCAATAAAATTACGTGAACCTTAAACTAATATATCCAAGAACGTTCAAACATTGTTTAATTGAAAGAAGATAAATGCAGGAGAATATAAATCGATAATAAAGAAGCTGTGAAACGTTTTACACGTTGAAAAAATTTGCATCTTCTACTTTTGACATTTTTTATCTTGTCACAGAGGACAGAAAGCACATATCCTTCCTTCGAAATGTTGTGATTCCGCCGCGTAATCGCGAGGCGAATTTAGAACATTTCGCGATGTCGCAGCCGCGAGCGGTGGCCATGAGAACCACGCGGCGTGACGTCAATGGGGGACTTGTAGAAATATAGGATGTTGTGCAAACACCTGCTCGATAAAAGTTTTTTTTTGTAAATCTTGTTGTTCCAACACAAATGTAAACGCGAAAAAACCTGGTACCATCAACAAAACTTTTATTACATGGAATTTTAGTCGCGCCATCTATCCGAGGTCAACAAAACCGTCAGCTCTATCTGCTATCACAAACAGCCGCCAGAAGCCGGAGGGGGACGGCCGCAGAGCAGGACGGAAATGGCCGGTCCCGGACTAGACTTTCCTACTTTCGCCATGTTCATCGCGCTGTGCAAGCACGTGGTCACGTGGCCGCGAGCGGGTGAATTCTCGCTGCTCACTCATAGCTCTAGAGAGAGCTTCACCGGAGCCCCGCGCGTCCCCCTTTCACATCACAGCGCACGTGACTCGGATGATGGTAACGGAATTGAGAGATGCCGAAAACCTCAATTTTTCTCAATTAAAGAAAGAAGAAAAAAAAAACACTAGGACATGTATGTAAAATCGTTTTGTTGTTCTTTACTTCAGTAAGGTCGAGACACCAACTCTCAACTTATTTCAGCAAATCACTGCAATTGTAGCCCAACTCCTTTAAGGACGAGGAAAATAAATGTTTCGTTTTTGTAGAACTTACGTGACAAATAAAAGCAATGTTCATGCTAAAAGTATTTGTCTCATTCGTCATCTATGTTCGATATGTTGAAATAATTCAGCTAATTGTTTTTAGGATTCAATTTAAATTATTATAATGTCAAACTTAAAAGAAGAGCAAAAGAGCTACTCGTTGATTGAGAAAAAAATTAAGCTTTTTTAGCTTATGAATGTACTTGCATTAAAACCGCCATAGTACGTTTCAGCAGTTCCGCGTTTTTTTACGGAAAGTGCAACTCATTCAGTAAAATATGTTTGTACTTTATTTGCAAAAACCTATATGTCAAAAAGGTAATTAACAACATATGACAATATCCTGAATTCTAAAATTTCTGTGAGTTATTCATTAACAACAGCAAAACCTCTGGGTCATAGGTCCATAGCGACAATTGTTAAACTAAAATTTCAAAAACGTTTTTTGTTTTGTTTTATAATATAAACGAAAGGCCTGCCAAGGCTCATAGAGGAGAGTGTCTGGATAGCACATATTTACAAGGATCGGCGTTGCTGGTGCAACCATTCGTTTCCTGGTGCCTTTTACAGTATAGCACCAAAGCATTAATTGCCCATAATCTCTGAAGTGCAGGGGCTGCTAATGTCAGGCTTCACCTAGACATACGCATTAGAGTAATAAAATAGAAGTGATTGTTACTTTACTTAATTTGATGTATAGTTTTATAAACCTTCTTGTTAAATTTCAAAACTGTAGCCCATATATAGGCACCCGATAAAATATGAGAGTCGTCGTTGCGGCCACAAAACTCCAGCATCAGTACGCAAACCAAACAAAGACAAACGCCTTCTCAAGATTGAGGCCACCGTCCACTAACGATACGCCTTAGCAGAGTTCTCCAAGCAGACTTTTTTCTTAAGACACAAGGGCGTCGAGGAGATTCGGAAGCGCGAACCCGACTGCGTAAACAGCGCACTTTCAGAAACAGCGAAGGTTAATTAATCATTAACCCACCAGTCAAGTCCAAACAAAAGGATAACCGACTGCGGCTGAAGCCTAGGCGCGTCTCCTATGACAAAGAGGTCGTCGAGGAGGAAGGTATAGCACAACATAGAAGTACCAAAGACAAAGCTCCCAAGAAAAGACGCCAGCTTCCGCGACTCGGGGTGATTAAATGAATGCTATAGGTGCGCTGCTTCCTCAATTTAAAGCGAACACAAGCATTGGATTTATCGACCATATTATCGACCAGCCCGTTGTTTTCGAGGGATCCCTTGAATGGGTATCCAGCCGTGCGCTGTGGAAGAGTGCGTCGTACGGGACAAAGTTTTTTACGCGTGAAGTAGGCATACTCATGAACCAGGTAAGTTATTAGCCGAAATAATCTTTAGAAATGAGAGTCCCTTCCTCCAAGGGTTTATGTGATAAAGAGATCACTAAGCGTGAGCGTCACTGTTTTGATTTATATAACTTTTTAATCATCGTTCACAAGCACAGCTTTATAACTCTAATGTTTAGATCCTGGTATTCAAAATTTTGGCATTTAATGTTCCTTTCTGAAATCTTCACTGTTAAACACCCATGTATTATGGAGTGCAAAAACTGAATGAGAGTGAAAAACAGATGAACGTCATGTGACGCAAGACATTTGGTGCACCTCCTTTTCAGCAAAGCATTCCGGGAGAGTCGAGCCCTACTATCTATGCAGAAAGCTCGCTCATATGACAAAGCTGGAGATACGCATATACCTCACTAAAATCGTCTGCGCTGTGACACTGAAGATGATCTAAGCATTTAGTTACTTCTTCATCAGTGTCACAGCCCGCGATAAGACAACAGAAGTGCGATTGAGGGAGAGGATAAGTAAAAGAGGAGGCCAACTCAAGGTTGGGCGGGGTTGGGCGGGGGAAAAAGGAGGGGGGGGGGGCGGGAGATGACCAAAGAAATGCTATCTTATTAGGACCCTCACCAGCAATCTGCAATGTTGTAACTGAAAATGCGTATTAGGATGCAAAACAAAATTCGAAAAAGGGAAAGACATGGGATAGAAAACTACCCCACACGTCAGGAAATCATACAAAATACTGAAGCGAAAACAAACATGCTGCACATCTTTACTAACGTTACACAAACGTCTACTTCTGCGGTATTGACTTACCATGTACGTCGGAGGTTGACCAAGTAGAGTGCAAGTGCAATCAATATGGTTAATGAAGAGTATATATTACGGCCAACCAAAAGAACCACAGCTAATAAAGAAAAGAAGACACCAACCATCATGAAGAGGGGCGTAAGTCTTTTGCAGGATGCCTTGACTGCTTACTTAATTAGTAAAGCAAATGATTCCAAGCAGAAACACTCTAGCAGT
Organism: Ixodes ricinus; assembly: GCA_037355805.1. Lineage (NCBI taxonomy): Eukaryota > Metazoa > Arthropoda > Arachnida > Ixodida > Ixodidae > Ixodes > Ixodes ricinus. The sequence continues at coordinate 2,413 of JAZHYW010034849.1, read as the reverse complement.
AGAATGTGGGACGTTCGGTGCCAGGTATCAGACATCTGGCTTCTTTTACTCGGCTCTAGGTGTATGGTAGACCGACGCATCTCTTTAGCGTCGCCCTTTTCCTGTCCCATCAAAAGTTCTCGAACATTCTTGCTTCTGTAGAAGCTTTTACTTTTCCTATGCGCTAGACCAACATCTTCTAGAAACTAAAGCCTGCGCACCCACTTCGTGACGTCACTGTAGCTAGGCCAGCGAGGGGTAAAGTGACATTCGGCTGGAGGCCGCGTTTTGCTGTACCGGCGGGCTGGCGGGCGGACTGTAGCTTCGATTGGAAATATTGTACGCACGTTAGTTACCCGTGGGTGACGACGACGTAGTTATTCTAATATATCCCTTTCAATTAGAAGTTTATATAGCAAATTTGTGTTTTAGGGTTTATGTATCAATTTAGGACGACTGCAACCACTTCATAGTAAATATTAGCGACAATTCTTACCAGAATTATTAAACATTATATATTTTATAAATCCAAAGCGCTGCTCTGTAATTGCAAATACTATATTATTTTAAACGTCTTTTGTGATGTTTATACCACGCGACTAGAAAATTTGGGAAATAGTAGTATTTTCTGCCTAGCGCCGTCCAGGTGATTCCCTGCGAGATAAAACAAACTGCACGGTCTCGACCTCCCACAAAAGGTCGGACGGACACTTTCGTATTTAGTAAACAGTACGAAAATAAATGACGGTGCGCTAGTTAAGGGGTCATTTGTATTATTTTTTAATTTTTAATTGAGTGAAACAAAAATTCGCACAAAAATTGCGGCTGATCGATTATGTTTCAGGAAGACATCCATGCAAACACAAGACGTGACAAAATATGTTTTGACCCAGCGGCTACCTACAAATATGTCGCAGTTTCTTCACAGTTTCTTTTTTTAATAACGAAAATTTATTAAGGCACAGACAGCCTTCGATTTATGGCTGGAGCCTGAAGCACACTTTGCATCCTGCAATAATCATCATTTTCCCCTTGCACACCATGTGAAGAAGAATGTTACTCGACGTGGCGAGGATGAATTTTAGAACTGCTTCAGGTATGTGACCACTTGCACAGGTGTCCAATTTTGTTAACTCTGCCAGCATAGTTAGTGTCAGGTTCTGGATTACTTTTAGTTGATTACGTAACCGGAAAATCTGAGCAATGTGCTCACGTGACATAAGGTAGTTCCCAAACAGTTTAGCGTGCATCGCCACGCTGACGAGCAGTGTTGTTAGAAGGTGCGGTCCTCCACTATCTAAAGCATTTTTTATCGTCGTGAGGAAGTATCTTCTGCAAGACTAAATAATATCTGCAGTAGTCGCGCTTAAGTTTCCTCACAGCCACAGAGGTGCAGTTTCCAACTACGTAGATACAAACGGGAGTGCCGGGACGACAGTGCAGCTAAAATCACGGTCCACGACGTCGACAGCAAAAACAAGACCACAAGGCAAAACACTCTGAGCATGTGGCTCGCATGCCAAAACCAACAAAATAAGTTAAAACAATTCGAAGCGGTGCCTCGTTTTAAAAATGAAACGTGATGTACACACTGCGTAGTGCACCATGACTGGAAGTGGCTATACGCACGACGCAAAATGTTCTGCGTCTTTCCTGGTTTATAAGGTGCGTGTGTGTGTTTCTGTGTGTGTGTGTGTGGGGGGGGGGGGGTAACCGGACAAATTCTCACGGGACAAAAACTCATCGGACAGAAGCTCACAGGAGTAAAGCTCACCGGACAGAACGTCACCCGTTTTTACACAAACCCAGACCAAAGCTCACCTCTTTTTTTTTTTTTTGGCTACTTGGGCGAAACACGTTCTATGCTAAAGTACGTGCTCGATGGACATTGTACCATTTTTAGGAAAACGTTTACTTCATCCCATGCAAGGGGTCGAGAAATAAGCTTAATAGTTACATAAGCAACGATTTGGAGCTAAAACTTAGGTCACATTGCACTCGCAAAACATATCCACATGGCATCGATCCTTGATCGATATCCAAACGTGCGAAGGCACAGAGACGCAGCTCTTCGGCGTGCCAAGAAAGCTTTGATCACGCCGCGAGACCGGCGAAACTTGCTTTGGATCGGTAGTGCCTTTTTCCTGCGGCACTGCGCTTCTGTAAAGATTTCCACGTGTTCTCCAAGGCAACTTTCAGGGCTTCCGCAGGGTTTCAAAAAAACAAAAAAACTTCGGCGAATGACAATGAACGAGTAGAAAACGTGTTTTCAGCACGCTGTCGCCAACAGGGTGTCGAACCGGAACCGAACCGAACCGAAAACCGGAACAGAACCGTTATTTTTAGCCGAACCGGAACTCAACCGAACCGAAATCTTCGCCGCCATCTTGGAACTGAACCGGAACCGAACCGAAAAAAATATAACGGTAACCGG
>JAZHYW010034848.1:0-32709 GCA_037355805.1 Ixodes ricinus | reverse complement strand
AGATTCCCATTGCGGCAACACCGCTGCAACGGACGACGATCGCATCGCTGCCAAGTCATCTAGCTACGGCCGCACGCGCTTGGAGTAATCGCCCGGCGCCCGGCAGGCCATTATCAGCTGATCCAGCTATCTGCAGCAGCATCGAGCGTCCGGAGGATTCGACTACATAGGCGCTGGGCGCTGAACAGCTCGTCGCAGACCAGCGAAATGCTCGGCTAAAGTAGAAGCTAACGCCGCGCCTCTGTTTTGTAGGTAAGCGTCGTTCTTTTGTTGGAACTTCTTGAACTGATTTCTTGCATTTCGCTGGTCTGCAACTGTGCTTTTTGTCGTTGAGAGCCTTTGAAATGTCGGAATGTATCGCGTGCATGAAATCTGTGGCATCAGACAGCCCGAGCTTGAAATGCTCGGAATGCAAAAACCGCTACCACACTGGGAAATGTTCCGGCGTGACAAAAAATGCGTTAAAAGCAATGCCCCAAGGTAACCTCGAGGAATGGGTGTGTAATACATGCAAAGTACATTCCAGCCGTCAATTAGCATCTTCGCAAGAGCCCCCTCTACAGGAGAGGGTCATTTAGCACAGCAAAGCCCACAGGGAACTAACTTCGAAAGACTAATAAAACAAAACGAAGTCATCGGCCAGCGGCTGACAGACGTTCTCGCCAGATTACAGGCTGTCGAAAAGTGCTTGGAAACACAAACTAACAAAGGAGATGATATGTTGGAAAAACTTGATAATCAGGGCAAAACCGTTGATGGGATAGAGACATCCTTAAACAGCCTTTCCACGCAACAGGACGAGATACTTTCAAGACTGGGTAGCCTTGAAAAAACAATTCATGGTCTGCAGAAAAAGACTTGTGAATTGGAGGGAGAGATTGCCAAAAGGGATGCGGAAATAAAGGAGCTGAAAACCGCAGTGGACAAGGCTGAACAATATTCTAGACGACAGAATATTGAAATTCACGGAATCACTCAGCAGCCGAATGAGGATGCAATGAAAGTGATTAAGGAAATAGCTGTAAAACTACAACTCCCCGAACTAACAGATGAAGCCGTTGAGGCAGTTCACAGGCTTAGAACAAAGGAAGGTAAAACACCCCCTTTGTTGGTAAGGTTCACGGAAAGGAAAATGAGAGACATCTGGATTCAAAAAAGAGTGGCACTGAGGAACGAACAGATTTATATCAATGAAAACTTGACAAGACGTAACAAGAATTTGTTATGGCAAGCTAAGAACCGTGCTAAAGAAAAGACCTACAAGTTTGTGTGGACCAGAAACGGGAAGATTTTTGTACGGCAAAAAGAGGGTTCAGCTGTTATTCACATCGAGGACGAAAGTGACTTAGAAAAAATTAGGTAATCATGGAGAGTTCATTTGATTCGTTTAAACTCTGGGACTTGTACACAAAACGAGTCTTAAGGGAAGAAGAATTTGGTGAAATAAAGTTAAACTTACTGCACATAAATGTTAGGAGTTTAAATAAACACTGGGATCAACTTATGGTGCTGTTATCAGAAAGATTATCTTCCTTGGACGTGCTTATTTTAACTGAGATTAATGTAGAAGAAACAGTATGCAAAACGTTCACCTTAGATGGCTTTTATGTATATTATTTATGTCGAGAAAAAGGAAGGGTGGTGGACTAATTATGTTTGTTAACGACAAGTGTATATCGAATAGACTTGACATTTCATTGGAACATTCAGAAGCATGTGTTGTATCCATCCACAAAAGCGTCTTCTCTTACATTGTCTGTGCTGTGTATAGGCCACCGAGCTCCAACATTAATCTGTTCATCGAAGAATTGTCTGCTCTATTTAGTAAATTCAATAACAATAAATATTTTGTTCTTGCCGGTGATATTAATATTGATGTTTCCAAGGAGGCTAAATACGGAGTCTCGAGTTATCTTGACACTCTCTCTTCTTTTGGGCTAGAAAATGTAATACATGACTTCACTAGAGAAGAATATTATGGCGATAAAATTACAAAAACGTGTATAGATCATATAGTTACCAGAGTCAGTAACTTGCATATGCTATCTGGCGTCATCAGAGAAAAAGTTGCAGATCATTACTTTACTGCATTGTTGATATGGGGTGAAAGGCAAACTGACTGTTTAGTGGCAAGTGACGGGTGGAGAATAATTTTAGATAACAACAAAATTGATCAGTGTAATTAGAACATATGATTGGAATTTGTTACTATCCCTGGACCATATTTCAGCATATAATACTTTGGTAGACATACTTCAGAATATATACCAAAAATCGAAAAGGAAAGTAAAGATCAGACAGCGAAGACCAGAAAATGTGTGGATTACCGAAGAAATCTTGGAATTATGTCACACTAAGGACAACCTATGGAGGAGATGTAAATTGAAACCTGAAGACGTGCTTTTAAATAAGGAGTTTCGTGAAGTGCGCAATAAACTAACAGCTAAAATTCGATTGGCAAAAAGGAAGCATTACATGACCAAATTTAGCCAGTCGGTAAAAAACTCAGCGGAAACCTGGAATCTTGTTAATCAGTTAATTGGAAGGAAGAAAAAAATAATATTGACAATACAATCAAGAAGCATTTCCCCGATGCTGATGACTACACTATGTTAGCAGACTCTTTTAATAATTCTTTTATCAGTGGTGTTAAAGAATTAAGAGATAAAATTATACCAGTAAAAACAAAAAATAACGCTCCCAAGTTCAGTAACAAAAACTCGGCATATTTGCCTCTAATGTGTGAGGATGATCTTGTAACCATCATAAATTCTATGTCCATAACAAAGTCACCAGGTATAGACAAAATACGTGTGCGAGATTTACGTTACAATATAGATAATCTCAAACAAGTATTACTTAAAATAATTAACGGTTCTCTTACTACAGGAAAAATTCCAAAAGAGCTAAAAGTGGCAGTAATTAGGCCTCTTTACAAAGGCGGTAATAAAAAGGACTTAGGGAGTTACCGACCAATATCAATATTGCCAGTAATTTCACATATCATGGAAAAATGGATTCAGATAAATATGAATACCTTCTGTGAAAAATTTTCCCTTATTACTGATTCGCAGTATGGTTTTAGGAAAAATAAAAGCACAACAGCACTTTTGGAGGATTTTTCTGACTGCATCAACGATACATTAGATAACAATAAAATTGCTCTGGCCTTATTCTTAGATTTATCGAAAGCTTTCGATACCATCGATCATGCGTTACTTTTAGAAAAACTTGAAAGAATAGGCTTTAGAGGACCATTTTATGATTTTTTCCATGACTACCTCACTGACAGATTTCAATTGGTGAAAATAGACAATTGTGTAAGTGCTAAAACTCGGGTTCAGTGCGGTGTACCTCAAGGGAGCACCTTGGGCCCGTTGCTGTTTAATATTTACATAAATGAGTTAAGTCTTTTACCGCTACAGTCTAGAATCTTTTTATATGCAGACGATACGGTTCTACTATTACCATATGACATATACGAAAACGCAATTCCAATATTTCAAAAGGACGTGGACATGTTATTGCAGTGGTTTTCTGACAATATTATTTCAGTAAATAGCAACAAAACAAAACTTGTGTGTTTCCGTAACCCCCATAAACAGGTGAAGCTTACGGCAGGCATTTATTTAAATTCGGGGCATGGCAACTCTTGCAAAAGTATAGCACTTCCATACGAACAGTCTGTAAAGTACTTAGGCATATTTTTTGACGAACATATTTTATGGAACCATCACATAGAATTTATTAAAAAAAGGCTTCGCGTAGTATCAGCGTATCTTTACCGGTTAAAGAGCGTTTGTGGTATAAATGTTCGTAAAACTGTTTTTATGGCCTTAGGAGAGTCGATCTTGCGATACGGTATCACTGTTTTCGGTCAATGTGCAGGAAATAAAAAACTAGGAATAGATAGACTACTTAAACAGATCGCGAGTAACGTTGCGTATGGAACTAGATATGATAACCTAGTAATAGATATGAAAATGAATGAACTAAATATAATGTCTTTTTCTAAACTGTATGAATATGTAATATTAACACGGCATTACTACGATAACAGCTCGAAAATTGAGGTCAAAAGAGAAATCTGAGATGCACTGAAAGGTACGTAATACCCAGAATATTTACAAACTACGGAAAGAGAATGAAACGGCATTATATCCCTTCTCTTTTTAATAAATTACCCGATAATTTGATTGGTATATCATCCATGCGAACGGCAAAGAAAGCTCTTAAGAAATGGTGTCTAGAGTGTAAAACCTGATTTCCCTGTTGTTTAGTGTGTTTTTTCCTGAGTCATTTCTGTGTTATGCGATGTTGGTTTTCAATTATTGTCTATTATGGTATGTTTCACGTAAGGTCGTACGGTGTTTAGAATTTGTTAGTATTTCAGTGTTCAGCGATTTGTTTGATTTTCATGTGGAGAGTAGTTTCATTTACATGGCGCAAATATTGCTGTGTTTTACAATTTTGTTTAATTCTTTATTTATAGTGTTACTTGTAATACTGTGTACTATTCCTTTTATTTGTTAAGGTTTTGGTCTGCCTGGTCCCACGGACAAGCAATCTTTAACTTTGTGATAGTTACTGTAGTGTCTGTTTCAAAGGATTAAAAACATTATTATTATTTATTATTATTATTATTATAATTATTATTATTATTACTCTTGTTAACCATCCAATTCTTGCACTCTGCCAGGGTGTCAAGCCATTACATGGTAGAGATATTACCGCAGAAATGAACGTTTGTGTAACGTTAGAAAGATGTACAGCATGTTTGTTTCGCTTCAGTATTTTGTATGATTTCCTGACGTGTGCGGTAGTTTTTCTATCCCATGTCTGCTTTCCCTTTTTCGAATTTTGTTTTGCATCCTAATGACGCATTTTCAGTTTCAACATTGCAGAATTACTGGTGAGGTCCTAATAAGATAGCATTTCTTTGGTCATCTCCGCCCCCCCTCCTCTTTCCCCGCCAACCCCGGTTGGCCTCCTCTTCTTATCCTTTCCCTCAATCGCACTTCTCTTGTCTTATCGCGGGCTGTCGACACTGATGAAGAAGTAACTAAATGCTTAGATCATCTTCAGTGTCACAGCGCAGGCATTTTGTGAGGTATATGCGTATCTCCAGCTTTGTCATATGACGAGCTTTCTGCATAGATAGTAGTGGTCGACTCTCCCAGATGCTTTGCTGAAAAGGAGTGCACCAAATGTCTTGCGTCACATGACGTTCATATGTTTTTCCTCTCATTCAGTTGCACCTCCGATTGTACTATCGGGGAAAATACAGAAATGCCACACGAACAGAGGAGCGCGGCTGGCTTGCCGTACGGGCTGCCGCCACCTGGAAGTGAGCCTAGGGGCGAGGGTGCGTGGCCTACTCCGATGTGTTCACGCCCTTCACTTGGCACTCCCCAAGCTTCTGCGAGTGCGCCTCTCAGTGCGCTGAAAGCTGTCGCCGCTATCTTCGTCTGCTCGGCGCGTAGGCCCGACTTCCATACACCGCACACGCTGAGCCAGCAAGATAGCGGTGATGGCTTTCCAGTGCACTGAGAGCGCACTGCCGAAACACAGGAGCGCCGCGCGAAGGGCGATGAACGCATGGAAGTAGGCCAAGCACCCCTCGGCCCTAGGCTCACTTCCCGGGTGGCGCAGCCGCCGCGGCAAGCCACGCACTCCTGTTCGCATTTCATTGTTCCCCGATAGTACACATGGGTGTTTAACAGTGAGAGATTTCAGAAAGACATTAAATGCCTGATTTTGCGTTACCGGGATACGGCATTAGAGTTATAAAGCTGTGCTTGTGAGCGATGATTAAAAAGTTATACATAAATCAAAACAGTGACGCTCACCTTAGTGATCTCTTTATCACATAAACCCTTGGAGAGAGACTCTGTTTCAAGATTATTTCGGCTATTAACGTACCTGGTTCATGAGTATGCCTACTTCACGCGTTGAAACTTGTCCTGTACGACGCACTCTTCCACAGCGCACATGGATACCCATTCAAGGGATCCCTCGAAAACAACAGGAGCTGGTCGATAATATGGTCGATAAATCCAATGTTTATGTTCGCTTTAAATTGAGGAAGCAGCGCACCTATAGCATTCATTTAATCACCCCGAGTCGCGGAAGCTGGCGTCTTTTCTTGGGAGCTTTGTCTTTGGTACTTCCATGTTGTGCTATACCTTCCCCTCGGCGACATACTCTTGTCATAGGAGACGCGCCTAGAGCTTCAGCCGCAGTCAGTTTATCCTTTTGTTTGGACTTGACTGGTGGGTTAATGATTAATTAACCTTCGCTGTTTCTGAAAGTGCTGTTTACGCAGTCGGGTTCGCTCCGAATCTCCTCGACGCACGTGTGTCTTAAGAAAAAGTCTGCTTGGAGAACTCTGCTAAGGCATATCGTTAGTGGACGGTGGCCTCAATCTTGAGAAGGCGTTTGTCTTTGTTTGGTTTCGCGTACTAATGCTGGAGTTTTGTGGCCCATACGGCGACTCTCATATTTTATCGGGTGCCTATATATGGGCCACAGTTTTGAAATTTCGCAAGAAGGTTTATAAAACTATCATCAAATTCAAGTAAAGTAACAATGCATCTGTTTATTACTCTAATACGTATGTCTAGGTGAAGCCTGCCATTAGCGGCCTGCACTTCAGGATTATAGGCAATGCTTTGGTACTATACTGTAAAGGCACCAGGAAACGAATGGTTGCACAGCAACGCCGATCACTATAAATATGTGCTATCCAGACACTCTCCTCTGAGAGCATTGGCAGGCCTTTCGTTGTGTATATTATATTATATTAAATTATATTACCCTGGATATATTATAAAACAAAACAAAAAACGTTTTTGAAATTTTAGTTTAACAATTGTCGCTATGGACCTATATGACCCAGAGGTTTTGCTGTTGTTAATGAATAACTCGCAGAAATTTTAGAATTCAGGATATTGTCATATGTTGTTAATTACCTTTTTTGACATATAGGTTTTTGCAAATAGAAGTACAAACATATTTTACTGAATGAGTTGCACTTTCCGTAAAAAAACGCGGAACTGCTGAAACGTACTATGGCGGTTTTAATGCAAGTACATTCATAAGCTAAAAAAGCTTAATTTTTTCTCAATCAACGAGTAGCTCTTTTGCTCTTCTTTTAAGTTCTGACATTATAATAATTTAAATTGAATCCTAAAACAATTAGCTGAATTATTTCAACATATCGAACATAGATGACGAATGTAGACAAATACTTTTGCATGATAATTGTTTGTTTATTTGTCACGTAAGTTCACAAAAACGAAACATTTATTTTCCTCGTCCTTAAAGGAGTTGGGCTACAATTGCACTGGTATTGCTGAAATAAGTTGAGAGTTGGTGTCTCGACCTTACTGAAGTAAAGAACAACAAAACGATTTTACATACAGTACCTAGTGTTTTTTTTTCTTCGCTCTTTAATTGAGAAAAATTGAGGTTTTCGGCATCTCTCTGATTCCGTTACCATCATCCGAGTCACGTGCGCTGTGATGTGAAAGGGGGACGCGCGGGGCTCCGGTGAAGCTCTCTCTCTAGAGCTATGAGTGAGCAGCGAGAATTCACCCGCTCGCGGCCACGTGACCACGTGCTTGCACAGCGCGATGAACATGGCGAAAGTAGAGAGTCTAGTCCGGGACCGGCCATTTCCGTCCTGCTCTGCGGCCGTCCCCTCCGGCTTCTGGCTGTGACGTTTGTGATAGCAGATAGAGCTGACGGTTTTGCTGACCCCGGATAGATGGCGCGACTCAACTTCCATGTAATAAAGTTTTGTTGATGGTACCACGCTTTTTCGCGTTTACATTTGTGTTGGAACAACAAGATTTACAAAAAAAAACTTTTATCGAGCAGGTGTTTGCACAACATCCTATATTTCTACAAGTCTCCCAATTGACGTCACGCCGCGTGGTTCTGCGACTACCGCTCGCGGCTGCTAACACGTGAAATGTTCTAAATTCGCCTCGCGATTACGCAGGCGGAATCTACGACATTTTAGGAAGGATATGTGCTTTCTGTCCTGTGTGACATGATAAAAAATGTCAAAAGTAGAAGATGCAAATTTTTTCAACGTGTAAAACGTTTTACAGCTTCTTTATTATCGATTTATATTCTCCTGCATTTATCTTCTTTCAATTAAACAATGTTTGAACGTTCTTGGATATATTAGTTTAAGGTTCACGTAATTTTATTGCATTGCGGGTACAACACAATCGATCCTCGTCCGCCGCCATCAGCAATCTGATGGCGGTGGACGAAGAACGTGCTGCAGCTGCTCCAAAATTTTTTTTGGCAGACAGCACCTTCTGCACTGCTCGGGCATCTGTGGTCTGGCGCTTCCATTGCCGGTGCATCAACGTCACACCAGAAGACTATGACTTGCTCACGAAAGATGGGTCAAGTACGTAAAAATATTCGATCCTGCACGAAACGGATGGGTGACAAGGACAATGCGCTGAGTGCAGCTCCTCCCATCTCGACGCCGTGAGTGCTAAATTTCTACCTGACTGGCAGCAATAGAAGGTTACCTTCGTGAACTTATAATCATTCTTCTGAACAAGATTGATGGTCTTTCCGCCGACGTCAAGTCGCCGAGGGTCAATAACGAATCCCTCCGTTTGCAGCTGGCGCAAAACAATGCCTTGCGTCGGAAATCTCTGCCCTACGTCCCTGAGACCGTGAGTGGCTCTTCTTCGAAAACGTTTTCTTCAGTCGTGCAGCTGCCTAATGCTCGACAGCCAGAGGCGGAGGCAACTACATCGGTGCTATGACAAAACCCGAAGAATGCATCGGGCCCTCCGCCAAAAGCCGCACTTGTTGTTCCGCCGTCGGCCGACTGTGGACGATGAAGGATACACACTTGTTCGTCGTAAAGAAAGTGTGAAAGCCCTTGAGGGGTCCAGGCCGGAGAGCAGGGTGAGTGTTGTCCCTCGTCCACCGTGGAAGCGTGCTCTTTTCGTCTCAAGACTGTCGCCCACAACAACGACATCTGAAGTACGTGAGGTCATCGAGGAAACCCTGCAAGGCAAGTCAGTTCAGTGCACTAAACTCCCGCCCAATACGACAGCTATGCATCTTTCCATGTCTTTGTGGACTCTGACTGCTTTGACTTAATTAACGATTCGAAGGTCTGGCCATCAAGGTGTCACTTTCGGCCCTTTGTGGGAGCATTGAATACTAGAACGGGCGACACTTTGATTCCATTGAGCAGTGAAGGTATTTGAACATGCCAAATCTCCCACGAAGGTGCGACCGTGTACTACCAAAATGTTCGTGGTCTTCGAAGAAAATCAGAAATATGTTGAGCTAACGTGAATGCAAATAGCTATGACCTTTATTGCCTTGCAGAAACGTGGCTACACACAGAAATTCCATATTCTGAGTATTTAAATTAAAACTATAACGTATATCGCCATGACAGGGACCCTGTTAAATCCGGCAAGCGGTTTGGAGGCAGGGTTCTGACTGCGATAAATATCGATTTTTTTTTCGCCGCGAAGACCTTTAGGATTATGAGTAATGCGTGTGGGTTGAGGTGCCGATGAAGGATCGAACTGATCTGCTAATTGGAAACTGCTACTTTCCACCAGGATCCAGCACTTCGCAGTTTCAACACTATTTTAGTACGCTTGAGGCAAAACTTTATCCGTGCCGTTATAGTATTCTTCTTTTAGGATACTTTAATCTTCTTGGTGTACACTGGAGCTCCCAGTGTGTTGATAACACGAGCCGCGATACGACAGAAAATGCCCGTGTCTTGTTTGAGCTGCTAAGCTTGAACTGCCTTTTACAACTAAGAGTCAAGTGCCCTAGCCACAACGTTTTTTCGAACCACCTGACCATGACAAGATACAAAACGGAATACCTTTGGAAGTTGTGTTTTCTTCCAACATGGAAACACCATCTGGCAAGGAGGCCTACGAAAGAGCCCAAGAGCTCCCCGCACTCCAGGTCATCGGCGAAGTATTTCTTTAGCACCAGCGCGAAGGGTACTTGAACAAGGGCCAAAATTTGCCCTACCACCACGATCTTGATGCCATCGACAAGGTCGCGATGGTAAGGGAAATTGCATCTAAAGCACCTGAGGAACCATCCTCACAGATCATCAGTGAAGGACTTGACTGCCTAGCCGGTGTACGGAGCCAGGGAAATCACAAATTAAGTTTTGCAACAACGGTACGTGAACTACGTCGCAAAGACCTTAGATTATGTCTCTCCGACAAGGAAGGAGGGTTTGTGGTTATGGATTCCGGGAAGTTTGAAGAAAAAGCCCGACAGGCGATGGCGAAGAATTTCGTTCCAGTCGGGAGGATATTACTGGTATTTCATCATGGTGTCTTCAAAATAAATTACGTATAAACGCCCCCCCAAAAGAAAAACACAAAAAAAAACATATGTAATATCCTTATCAAGGAAGAAGTGTGCGCTTGATTTTTTGTATAAGCTGGACAATCAATCCATTGCGACTTGAATATTGCGTACGTGACTTAGGAGTGTATATTGACTCATCCCTTAGTTTTACAAATCAGTGTGTCATATTTCGTTAGCTCTTGCTTGCGACTTTTGGGGTTGTTTTCACGTATTACCCGTCATTTCAAAGAGCCGACCTGTCTCGTCAGGCGTTACACATCGATTGTTCGCTCAAAACTAGAGCTTGGCTCTGTAGTTTGGAACTGTCTCGGTGTGACCAACTCTGATAACCTAGAACGTGTGCAGAGAAAGTTGGGACGCATTATTTACAACCATTATTAAATCCGCCGTTCTTTTTTTTTTTTTTGCTACGAATTAATATTAGGTCGACTCAACTTGCAACCACTAGAGGCTCGTCGCAGTTTTCGTGATTGTGTATTTTTCTATAAAACTGTGCATAGTAGATTACGTTGCCCTAGGCTTGTTTCTCTGCTTTCTATACATGTCCCCCGAGTAAACTGTCGACACCACAACACGTTTTACGTGCAAAACATATGTTCATTTTTCCCGATTTTACGAATTCAGAGCAATTTTATTGCACTGAGCACGGTGGTTGACATTTTCGGGAGTGAGTGGGATTTTAAAGCGCACTAACCATTCACATTTACTAACATCAGTGTTCGGGTTTTATATGTGTTCTGCCATTATGTGTACGTGTTTTCCATTTCTTTTCAAGTGTATGTTGTGCGTGAGTGTGTACCAGTATTAAGGCCTCGGCTGTTAAATTTATGGACAGAAGACAAACAAATAAAGAAAAATGTCATGTTGATTAGGTAGCTTTACCACGGTAATAAAATATAAAAGTATCAAGTAATTCACCAGACAAAAAACAAGCACAAAGTTGCAAATTTCCATTGCAGGTATATGTGCAACTGCACTTTCTTCACCCAGGAAAGCAAACTTTCGTGACATGTCAAGAAAGTAAAGCAGAAATTCTAAGAGACAATACATCCTGCAAATCTCATTTCAACCTAGTGCGACATAGGACTGGGGACTATAAACACAGTCCTATGCGGATGTGCCCGATGCAACGTAGGAAAGTTCACTTGTGACCTAAGGGAATCGGGCCCAGAAAAGAGTCCCTTGGAACATTTCGTGAATTCGTCTGAGAAAGTCGTAAGGAGGCTTTTAGGGTGATGAACTCTTGCTCGAGGTGATCTGTAAAATAGGAGAAGAGACGAGAGGAATAGGATTGAGCCATAGGTAATGAAATAAAAAAGGAAGACTTTGGAGATCGTTGCTGCAGGAAGCTTAAACAGTTGATTGAGTGTGCGCAACCCAAGACACTTGCAAACCCGAAAGACGCTCTTTGATCAACGGCATATCATGGCAATCTATACGCGTAGGTGGCTCATTTAGAAGGGATTGAAATTCTGACACACTTCCTGATTGCCAGACTCACAGTGGTGCTGGCTAGATTGGCGTGTCTTAGTGCCCTATCTCACCCATAGCGTTACGGATATGGTACATGACCGTAACGATTTTGAACGACTCTGCCGCCGCCTATACTTGCTAAGACATCTCACAACAAAACAATACAATATCGCGATAATATCTTAGCGCAGTGTCTACCTCTCAAAAAGTTGCATTTGTGAACTATAACTTCCGCAAACGTGCCCGTACGACACTAACCTCGAAAATGGCGGCGCCCGCGAGCCACTGGCATATGAACGAATATCACGTGACGCCACGTCCACGACCTACCTAATATGGTAGACGACTTTCAGATATATAATTAAAGAGGCAGTCATATATGAGGCTATACTTTTACAAGAAAACTGTTTCCAAGAGCTAAGTGATTATTAGAGATAATAATGACAGAAATCCAGCCCAGCGATTCCAAGATATTCTAGAGAGTGGGTTAATATCGATATCTTCAGATATGGAATACTTCCCGAGGGTCTCATTAAGTTTTCTGGCTTCGTTCACGTAAGGCTAGTAGTGTTCCAACCAAATAAACACCAATTCTGTCCACAAAAAGTTAAAAAATGACTGAATAAATAAATATTCTATATTAAAAAAACATGATTACTTAAGGAGCCTTGAAGATTGAAAAAACGAAATTGTTTGTTTAAAAGTGTATACAAAAACAAAACTATAATGGAGAATTTTTTTATTAAATCTTTCTTAGTGTTGTAGTTTCCTAAAGTGTTTTCCAACGTGAAAAAGTTCACTGGAGTCGAGAGCCCTAATAAGGTGACGCTAGCGAAGGCATTACTCCATCTCTACTGCGGTTCGGTCATGTCCGCCGAGTCCTGCACCGCGGATTTGCGCCTAACGAACCACGCTATGTAGGACTCAAGGGCTCGCGAGATTTTCGATCTGATTGGCTCTGATAAACGGGTCTCCACATTTGTTACGTCATCGCTTGAAGAACCCATAAAGAGCATTTGACCCGACTCTGGTTGCGACCTTGCGCAGTTCCGAAAAAACGTGCCTTCAAGCACGTACTATAAGGCCCCTGATACCGTTCCTTATTCATGTTCCTACTTGCCTTTTTTATGTTTGCGCGCCATGAATTGAAGTACATTTGCGACTTTTTCGCGATATGTTCTTAATACCTATCGCGATTTGAAGTTAAATATATGATGTATCAAATAAACAACGCAAATAAATCAGAGCGAACAAATGATTCGGGATTGACGAATTAGCTTACGTATTTGCGCACGCCACACATTTGCACGATTAATGATATATTTTCTTGTTTAAAGTATGACTGACACAAATATGTAAATATTAGCGTCTTTCATAATAACTGTGATGTTCGAAGCTCTACAATCGACCGCTGCTTTACACTTTTTATCGTTGATACAAGTTGTGACTGCACCGAAGAGATAATCAATTAGGAGGTGAGTTTATCTAAACCAGAACGCCTTCTACGCAAACTGGCTTCGTGTAAATATCTCTAATTCAATTATTCCTGGTAATTTTTGGACCAACGTGCAAGAACCACTCCTCTTCCTATCTTGTACTCCCACCATTTTGTTTAAAGACTTTAGTAAAACATTTTGCTACGTCATGATAAAATAAAAGAACGGGCTTTTGTTAACGAACACTGAATTCTCTAGTGATAAAAATGTAATGTGGCATATTGCGACGAAAAGCCAACGACTGCTGAGTTCATCCGGATACATTGAGCCAACGAACGTACAAGGACAGGCACAAAAACACGTAAGGTAGGTGAGCGCTCTGTTAGTTTTAATGAATCAGTACCAGCTTTTCAAGATTTCAGCTCCTCTTCACCGACATGGTGCTCGTATATTTACGTAAGGGCCGGGCACTTACCTGCATACCTTTAAATTTTAACCTACGAGAGTGACAAGAATTACTCTCGTTAGGGCTTATTACAATCTGACCATTCTTGCTTGCGTTCACCTTAACCAGCGCTGCACCTTTATCTCGACTCATATTCCTAAGATATATGTTTATGATAGCAGTCTGGGAAAATATGCGTCGTTGCACAGCCATGGTTGTAGTTCAGATAACTTGTGTACTGTTAATTTTAAAATGTGTTCGTCTTGACTGTGTCATTTTTTTACTTGTTTTTGTACAAAGTAACTCCCTGTTGAAATCAGTGTTGCCGCCAGATTGCAAAGACGTAAAACTATTGCAGGAACAACAGTCTAACGTGAGATATAGTGAAATGCGACACTCCCAAGTTTCATATTTCTGGACGGAACTCTAGGTTACGTGCCACAATATTGGTCTAAGACTCAATGTAGTAGATAAAACACTTCATAGACCGAGTAAACAACAGTCGGAAAAAAGGTTCCATTTTCCTCTCACTTTCAGCTGCGCAAGCAACTCTGACGGATAAAGTGCATTCAAGATGAGTTGCACTTTCGAAAAAGATCTGGATACGCTTCAATGAATGCAAAGCCAGATACTTCATAACTAATAAAACATGTATTTTGTGTGCCCCTTCTCTGACAGTAAGGTGAGGCGGTCTATCAAACTTCCAGTGTTTAGACAAATGTTAACCTTATTAAACGGGATCAATGCATTAATTCCTCAAGCTCGTGCGCCCTGCTCGAGAAACACTTTGTGATAAAATAAGGCCCAGAAAATCTGTGGAAGGGGCAGTTCGTTGTCAGCGAGGCCAAATCTATACGTAAGATAGATCTATATCCAGAAGCGCATGGAAATTGTGGCGTCTGTCCGTTGGAAGCAAGGTACCGAACGCAGCACAAGGATGAGCCTAAATGAGGAAACGAAATCAATCACCTCTTTTTTGTCGAATTCTTGCTACTTCTACGTACCTTATGGCTGACTAATAGCGAAATCAGGCAATGTGTCTACAAAGATAGGTTTTGTCTCGTCGGATGCTGTAGACAAATCACTAAGCTTAGCTAGGAAAATAAATATGTTTCATATTGTCAATATGTATCCGTCCTTCACCTTTCGATAAAGCTCGAGCCTTGTGTAATTAATACCAACACCACTGAACTACTCAAACAGTTTGCTTTCGTAAGCTGCCCACTGCGCAATCATATTACCCCCGGTTACGTAAAGCGCGCAAAGTCACCCACGCGCTGCTTCGAATTCCAGCTTGATGACGTCACTCCAGACGCACTCCTTTTCCAACGCGGCGATGCGCTCTATCCACCGCCGTTACCTATGCAACCCATTTCGCCACGACGACGAGCGCACACCTTCGATCGGCCGGTACAACGGCTTATATTGCCGCGAGCGCAGCTGATCAAGAATGCAGCGCGCTCGTGGCCCAACGGTTATCGCGCGGCAGAGAGCCAGGGTTCGATTCCTGCCCGCGGACGCTCATTTTTATTGACTCTAACGTAATGTTCTGGTTCGAGGTCAGAATGTTTTTCCACGCCGAACGTTCTAGTGCCGATTCCAGAAGCCCACACGTGTACATAAGAGCGATCTGCAGTCAGTTTCGCCCCAGCGTTCGACTCTGCTGTCACGCCGATTTCGACGCCCGTGACGCTCTGCTTTCTTCTGTTCCTTTTTATTTTTGGGGGCACAAGTCCGCCCCATTAAACGTTTAGTTTCCCAGTTACCTCTTTGTTTCCTCGCCTGTTCATTCGTGACAATACAAGAACACCGTCATAAAATAGGTTTTGAAGAGTACCGTACTTCGTTTAAAAGGCGGTTTCAAATTTATCGTATGGAGAGGCGACGACGTTTAGACCACTTGAACTGGAATGAGAATTCAGTTTTTTGCAGAGTTTCGTAAAACTTGAGAGCAGGCAGTTTATCCTCCTTGTACGTGACTCTATAATTTAGGTGTCTTCTCCGATTATTAATTGGAGGCGATAAGATGTATGATCTCATTGCAGCACCCACGATAGGCCCACTTCCGGCGTTCGTGTGATGTATCACCACACTCTCGGATCGGGAGTATTAATTATATGAGTCTCACAGGAGAAGAACCTCATATTTTTGGCGCGTTTTCATATAATTTTAATAATTTCAAGTCTGCTTGTCCGACTTTGTGATGTATTTTTGTCTTTCGCAGTTTGTATTGCGCATCCTTGACCCATAACATCATGCTTTTGCAGTTTCGTCCGGTGTAGTTGTATTCGACTTTTTAATGATTTTACATCGTTCTCCCTCGCTCTTTGACAGACCTCCTAAGATATAGCTCTAATTTTTAGTCGCTCTTTCGCAATACTACGCCTAAAAGGGAAGAACCAACGATTTCCAATATGAAGTGAGCTCTTTCAGCCACATTAAAAATAATTTGCTAAATATCGATAACTAAATACAGCTGCGACCCCATTAGTAGATAATATTCTTTCGCTCCAAGTTTTCATTCTGATTTCGGTTGACCTAGTTTAGGATGAAAAAATTAAAAAAACAACACAAATGAGAATGTTCCAACAAAACAAAAACAAAACCTAACGTGAAACGTGCCTTTTTAGTCATCGCCGTTCGTTCTATTCAATTGTGCAAACGGTGGTTGCACTCAATAATTCACTTCCCCGGTTTTACGCTCAATCTTTATCCTTGATTTTCACCTGCGAGGAATAGCCGCTTTCTTACGTGCAACATACCTGCTTCACTTATTCTAATCATGTACATCTTCGTATTCCGCCGGGGAAGAACGTGCGGTGTACGCAAAGCACGGTCGGACGAGTCTTCGTGCATGCTGCCGTGGGAACTTGTCTTTAGGCGGAAGTTTATATAAGACACCAAGAACGTACCATAGTTTCGAGTTTCGGATTTCGCATGAGTGATAAACCCGCATAAAGCTTGCGAAAGATACGCGCGTGCTAGCTGCGCGTTCTTTCGGAACGGCGCTCTAGGGAGAGAGAGCGCTTTGAGGAGAAGGAAGTCAGACGCACTCTGTTCTCTGCTTCAAGCAGATGCAGTCAAGAATTTATGCTCCAGCTCGTTAGTACTTTAGTCCTAGTTAGATGATGACTATAGTAGAATCTTATTACTATATATACATGAAATCTAGTATAAGAAAAGTAACTGTGTTTGTGCTGTGTTTCGCTGCATACTACGTCAACATTTCTGTATAATTCATTGTCTTTATTAAGGGTTTATTTATATTAGTAAACGTCCCTTTCTCTTCTCCAGCGTCTCTTGACCCGCCGAGCAGGGCAATGCTCAGCACGTTACCGCTACGGATATGCTATACTCCGTTTCACACCAAGTTGGACCGCAGTCGACGCTACAATCCAATAGAGACAATCAAGTGGCGCATACAAATTGCATTCTGCACGCGCGCTCGAACTCGAAATTGCATAGTCGGATGCACCGAAGCAACGACCACCGTGAAAGTGCAAGGCATATAAACGTGCAAGGAATATAAAAATATGCGGAAAACTAAGATAGCTAAAACAACGCATGCAGCCCTATGCATTTTCAGTGCGGCATGTAACTATACCCCGTTCATGCATAAGCTGCAGGTACGTAGCTGGGTAGGGGCGGGGAGTATGGCTTCCGCCCCCCCCCCCAAAATCTTGACTATTTCGCTGGGACCTCCTTCTCCCCTTCCCCTCATACAGCATTTTGTCATGGGCGCCTCCCCCCCCCCTACTCGCTCGCCGAAACAAAATCCTGGCTACGTGCACTTCATAAGCTGGCAGTGTGTCGAAGCTACTTGGCGCGAGACAACAGCTTTGAGATTTTGAGCTCACGCTTGGAAGGCCCGCTCTAAAGGGAGCTTTCGTATATCGGTTACTTACCTCCGAATCTCTAGCGGAGGCAGACGCTGCTACTGAGCATGCGCACCACTTGCTTTGTCTGCAGAATTCCATGGATCATTTCCGGTCGCCGTCAAGCTTGCGGGATAGTCGGGAGTGGTTGCAGCTTTTGCTGCCTTGTCAGCCTGCGAGGAGACACGGAGTGCACCTATTTTCTTTCACTGAAGCCGGGGTCACACTGCTCATACACTATATAAAAGACAGCCTGCAAACACGAGTCACCGCAATACCTGTGCGTCGAATACCGCGTGCCAATTTTTTCCTATATCGCATTGCCAAGCGACACGTCGAGGCACGGAGCTCGCGGTAACTCGCGTCGGAACCTGTAGGAAGACTGTGTCTTGTAAGATGTATAATCAATGTGACCCCGGCTTTAAATATAATATTTTATTTTTACAAGGACAAGCATAATGCGAGCGTATGCAGAAATAGAAACTGGTGTTGCAGAACATTCAAAGAAATATCAAAATTGTTTCTATTTTTTTCTTGATAAGTGTACGGGAAAAGTAATGCGGAAGTTATTTGTAACTTAACGAGTAAAGTAATTCGTCTCTTTTCACCGAGGCTGATTTGTAACGGTAGGCCATTTAATTTTATGCTCGGTAATTTGTAATTGTAATCCATTACATTTTTTAACTAACGGGTGCAAGTCTGATAATAGCCTACATCTTTTTCAAAGTAATCTAGCTGTTCTATCTCAAGAGTATTTCAGTTAAAATATCCAAACAGAATGGATTTGTGTATTACTCACCCGCAATAAATGTTTTAGAGGCAAAAAGTTTATATTTATTTTATAGGATTTTAACTGAAACAGTTAAATCACAAGAAAAGGTCAAACACTATTTATTTGATTATTCCTTATTGCTCATCCTCAAGACAAAAGTGAAGACTAAGATAACAGTGATACAACAAAGCGTCATGAATTGTCTTTAATGCGACTAATCATAACAAGATCCTAAAACACTCACCTGATAATTTTAGTTTGGATAAATAAATATATTTTTGGACAAGCTTATCATGCAAATAACAAAACACACAATAAATTAGTTTCAGGGCTACAGATATACCGCTTCGCTTCGTGTGGGTCATAGATGTCCTTACCAAATAAATCAGTAGCCCCTTAACATCAGACCTCCTACATCTAGAAGTAGCACTATGACCTCGGCTGGCACTCCATCCTTCTTAAGCACCGTTATCTTTGCGACAGAATCTAACTTAGTTGCTCTACTCCAGGTTCGTCCGGAAGAGAGAAGGACACGCCTCGGATGTTGATGAATATGACCGGTTCTCGGGAACTTCAGCCAATGGCGCAATTTCCGGAGATTGCGAGGAAGGGCACCAGATGCACTACTGCCTTTGCCTATGTGTCACTATTTCCTCCTCCCCCTCCCCACCCGGCCAACACAAACTTGTTATATATGGTGTAGGGTGTTGGCGCTACTTTTGCTCAGCTTTTGCAGTAAGTTTCCCCTTTCACAACAAGCTGTCGATAGGTTGCAGCACAATAGCAAGCCACTAGATATGGTTTCAATAAATCCTGCCCAATTCATAATATCAGAGGTTTCAACTTTTCGGGGCGTATAGACGTACCAGTTATAGCAGAATGAATAATCATTTTAGAACTAACGCTCGCTATAAGGAATAGGAACTAAATGTATTCTGATATATTTTTGTGTGTTTCAAGGCTGGTTTTAAATATAAGTCGCGTTCGAAAAACTGCGAATTTACTTTATTAGAAGGTAATAAAATATTATAAAAGCGAAAGCATAAAACATTCAGCTTCATAAAACAAATCTTGATAATGAAGTGTTGGTATTTTTAGAAAAGAAAATGTTATATTTTCGTGCGGATCAAATGCACCTCTGCCGTAGAGACATTCAAAATAATTGTCATTACATGTGAGGCTGTCCTGAAATGTTATTTTATACTCGCACCGGAATGGAAAGTAACAATAAACAACATATATGGGAACACGTCCTCTATATAATTATATTCACGATTCTCCCCAGCTATTCATTTGAAGGAGTCTGAGCAAACAATATTTGTTAGATAAAAGTTTAATTTTTATGTATTATAAGTTGCTAATCTGAACTTTCGCGCCTTTCACTTGTTTAGACATTTTGACAATACAATTTATTTAACTGAATGCACGCTTTGCCGAAATACCTTTGGAAGATTATATTGGTTTTATGATGATATTTGGAATAACATTTCAGAATGGAAAATTATTTCTAGACTAAGACGTGATGCGTTTTTTCTGCACTCATCCCTTAAAATTAATTCGAGGTATTCTAGACGTTGTTCAGGCTAAAGCACACTTTGAATAGAGCGAAAATGGCGTAATATCAAAAAGACAAATTTCAGGGGTAGCCCAGTGATTTGGGTACGCTAATCACCTAAAAGGAAGGTACAGAGACGACGGAACATAGTCATGAAGACTTGAAACCTCCTGTAAAGCACCCATTCCGGGTTTTCTTGCAAGGCGTAGTTTACATACGCTTTATCTGAAACCACATGAGGAGGCGTAACTAGAAGCAAATTTGAAAAGAGTCACGAACTTAAATGTGAACGCTGGGGTACCTGGAGGCCAATGCTCAAAATGGAGTGAGGGGACGATTATTGATTATAATTGCATTAATTCAACAGTGATATGTGTTTCAGAGGAGGGCTGAATGAGAGTTCTTGCAGGATTATCCAGTGGAAAATAGGAATAATTTTCTCCCAGGATAATTCCGAAATGTGTTGAACGAGGAGAGTTAGTGAGCAAGTTGTGCTGAACTGAACTTGAGAGATGAATATGTTCTCTGTATTCGTCTTCCCGCGGGATTTTCAGTAGTCCTAATTAAACTAGGGTTTTCAATGTTCCATTTCAATGAGGGACTAAATTTTGATTGTTTCCGGGTATTTTTTTTATTTATTTTTGCAATTGATGCGAATCGGGGGAGAAAATGAAAATGTTTGAAGGGACGCAAGAGAATCATATGTGTTCAGTTAAGCTTTATTTTCTCAAAGGAACCCTAATTTTGCACTTGACATGAGGGGGAAGGTAACGACAATATAAAGTACACAGCACTAAAAATCAAAAGAAATGATAATTTAAAATAATAAAACCATACACACTTCACTAAAATGTTTTGCACAGGTGACGAATTTTTTTCCAGTTTAACGGAAAATGTACGTGGACAATGAATTCCATTCGGCAATGGCAAGAGAAATCGGGAAGTTTTGAAATTTGTTGGTTGTGAAGAAGCGAGACTAAACCTCGAGGGGATGGTCAAGGCGCTTGGATTTTCAGGATAGGTCTAGGAGACGCAGGCTGCGAAACTCAGTTCATAAATAGTAAACTCCATAAAAAATACAAGACCGAAAATTGTGCATATCTTGATTAGAAGTCTTAAGTCTTGGTTTTTTAATAGCTGTCACACTCGAGGCATGCGAGTATTTAAAAGTGATGTGACGCTATTCATTATTTTGAACAGATTCGAGCTTGCTAAGAAGGTAAGCTTGATGATGAGGAGGCCAGATGATATTAGCATATTTTAGTTTCAACCTGGCAGATGTTTTATATGCTGTTAGTTTTACGATCTTTGACGAGAGAAAACACTGTGTTTAATATACTCTAGTGCTTAACATGTACTCGACACGGTATTACTGATGTTATCGTTCCATGTGAGGTCACATAGAAATGTGTCTCCGAGTTACTGAACCTGGATATTGAACTTTTTCCCATAAAGACAACACCAAGGATGGAATGCTCAAAGTGCTATTGGCGTCCGTATGAGAGTGGCGCTACCTTTCTCCTTCCTCCGCGACTCATCTGATGTTAGTCACGGGAAGGATAGGCAGGTAGCGGAACTCCCCTTCCTTAGTTCGACCTCTCGCCGCTGCGTGAAAGGGACCCCGCGCGTGTAGCAGAAGCACTCTATTTGTTTGAAGAAAGGCCAAACTGAAAGCGAGAAGCTGATCTGTCTGAAGAAACTGCTGATGTCTCGGTTTTAGATGAATCTTTAGGCAGCGAGAAGTACCACCTCTAATCTGGAATTCTTTGCGCGAATAAAGCATCAGTTTTACTGGTAAATTTGCTAGTGTAATTAAAGCAGTAGCGAGTAAAGCAAGCACCGGCTCTGCCTTTTAAGCTTTGTGATTAATGTCCACATTTAGAAACCATTTAAAAATCCTTCTAAATAAATAAAAAGAGAGTAAGAACTCAAGTGAGGTGACGAGAGGTAGTCGTTTCGCAGGACGTTAGATTGTCCAAAACGATCGAAAATATATTAACTCAGTTTAAAGAACCTTCCAATTATTTTTCAAACGTAGCATAACTGCATGAATATTGTTTGCTTTTTCAATGTCGCGCAAATACAATCTCCTAATGTGAACCTATTTATTTGCTAAAAATATGGCGATATTAAATTAATTTTTATCTATAGTATACTTCAATATAGGAAATATGCCATAGCGCACTCTCTCCAAATAAGTTATTTTACTTAGGAGTGAGCACTTCGTGTGTGGGAAAACCATACTTGTGTTCGGCGACGCGTCATCTCCTTCACTATTCACGACAGAAGTTCCACCGTAGCCGCATAGCGTTGGAGGCGAAAAAAAGAAATCAGAGAGTGTTTTTTATGAACAAAAAAAATGTGACAGTTTAAATTTACAGTTTGTTCACAAAGTGCATATTTAATTTTAGCGCTTGAAGAGAGTATAAAAGAGCTACATACCATCAGTCGTTTTCAAAAAACTGACAAGCTTCTGCAAGTCAGGATTTACAACAATAAATATATCAGACAATGATTGGACACTTTACTACAATTTTCAACGTCAATTTATTGATTTGTTGCAGCAGACGTTTTTGTGCGGTGTCGACATCTTGACTTTAGCGTACACATCAGCACAAATTGTTTGTAGTAATGTTTTCTGAACCAAGTCACGTGCTCTCAATCTTATGAAAAGCTGTAGTGTGAAATTTTCATCTTTTTGATCGTAATGCGTTGCTCCTCTTTAAAAAAAAACAGTAAAATGCGTATTTTCTAGTAAAAATGATGGATGATTTCCCCGCGGCCGCAAATGCTGCTCGAGGAAGCAGGCATAGTTCAGAACTGTGACACTACGCGACTATCTGTCTTACAGCTTATGTTCTTGTGTTTGAGAAGTCGAGTTCTTGCACTTTGCTTCCATGACCGTGCACCCTCACGGGGCTCTCAGAACACTCTGGATGCTGCCAAGAAGAGTAATTTTGGAGAGTGCGGCGTTCGTTCGTGTTTTTTTATTAGACAATATATGTTTCACCGCCCACAAAAACATTCAGAGTGAAATAGCAGCAAAATAAACCATAGTAACTTCTGCAAAATATAAATATTACAAGTTATAAATATTTTTGTGAAAACTTTGGCTTTCCTTCGACTGTAATAAAAGCCTATGATAGGAGAAATTTTATTGGTCGGTTGCAGAGAATATGTGTTTCATTTTATTAAACCATTGAGTCACTATTTAGGCATGACAGGGTAGAAGTCCCAACATTAGAGTTTAGAAACTCTAAACCTAAACACTAGTGAAATGTCTTTCTTTCAAAGTTTCTTGCCAACAAACGTACCTACTAGCAAATATTGCTTTGGCAGGCATAATGCCCATTCAGTCGTTGCGATTTAGATGCAGTTGATTCTCTCTTATTGAGCCTCATTTACTATGTCCTTAAAACGTTACACTGCTATATTTGCGACCGAGTTAAGTCCAAAATTTTATCACTTTAGGTCGGGGAACTTATAAAGTATCAAGTAGGATAACGTTTGTTGGAAAGTATTACCCGCCTGAAGTATTCACTGCGAAGGAAAAGAGGCCGCTGGATGCACTTATAGTCACTGACAAGGTGAGAACAGCCGCGCGTTTCTTTTGAACGCCCGATCTCCAGCACACGCTCCTTGCCTTCAGCCGTGCTTTGGCTGCGCAATCATGCTCGGGGCTTACGAGACATCGAAGCGTTGTCAAAGGAAGGTAGCTTGTGCTGAAGGCGGGACAACTGAAACTTCTTCCTGCCGTTCTCGCTTTTATGAGTGACTGAAGTGGTAAACGGGGGCCAGTCACAATATGTTCAAACGTGGAACCTATATTGGAAAACCACAAACGGCTCTTAATAGTAGATTCACTGCCCTCAAATCTGGTATGTTCGAAATATGTTTGCATCAGCATATTATGATGATGGCAAACTTCCTTGATGTATAAAAAAACATATTTTCAGTCACGTCAGCTATTCGCGACTCCAGTGAACTATAGGGGGCGCGCTGGTCAGGCAAAATGGCGGACGAGAGGAGGTCGTTTTACGTCGTTCAACACGCGGACCACCATAAATGTCTTGCACCGCAGCGTAAAATCGGTGTTACATATGAAAGCAAAGCGATTTTTCGAAGGTCAGAAACCTTTTTCTAGTCAGTGCGTAGGAATGACACGGCGGAAGAATAAAAATAATTACTGGGAACGATGTTTCTTTCTATGCTGCCTATACGAGAACCATGCAGCGATAGCAGACGACAGAGTCGAAACGACCTCCTCTCTGAGCTTCTCGGCGTCGCCGCTACGCGGCGTTGATTCCGCTGGAGAGCACGAATGTTGGTTCGTATACATTCATATCGGTTACTCTCAATAACAAGCCCGTATATATCGCTATAAAGGTATATAATATAGCTCACCTAAGCTTCTCCAAAGTGCGCTGAGCGATGCGCGGAATGCGGGGCCAAACACTTTGAGACTCGGTGTGCAGAGGCTGTAAACGCACGCCTATCTGACGACTTTTAATGAGTGCCACCTTTCCCCTCGCCTTCCACAAATTCCGAAGTCCCTTCCGGCCTTGCGTCGGTATAAGAGAGGAATGGAGTAAAAATAAAGCTAGATAGAGAGAAATCTCAATTGGGAAACAGTGACCATGACCATTAGAGTACATTTCCATACCTGATGGCACCGAAGGATATTCGTTAGAGCATTCATTCCGGACCACGGGTCAGCGGTGTCGGGGAGCGAAGGATTGTCACGTGCTGATGACCTCATTCGCCTAAACTCTTTGTTGTTAAATACGTGCTCGATTTTAATTTTTTTTAGACATTTAGGTTAAAACTAAACATCGGACGCGTCCGGCAATTAGATTTTGCATAATTTGTTATGTTATATTAACTGGACATATTCAGGAGCTGTTCACTTCTACAAAAGTTGTTTATAATTTATGTAAAAAGATAAAAATAAAATTTAAAGGAAGAAATATGAAACTATGATTAAAAGCTATTGTCAAAAACTGAACGTTTTGCAATTTTTATGAGAAAAACTTTACGTCATATCACCCTAGAGCGTCTGGATACAAAAACGATAAACTATTGAAGCTAATCTATCAACGGGAAGAGTGCATTTTGTCCTCGGTTTTCGTGAAAACGGAGTTTGGTCGGGACGCAGGTTAGGCGCGTAGAGCCAGATTTATAGCAGCAATTACAATTTCCGGGAAATGGAAATACAGGAAAGCCTTTTTGTTCGCGCCATATAAAACAAATTACTTTTGAAATCATTAGTTTAGGCCGCAAATGATTTCCGTTGCCTTATATCAGATTCAACACGGCTACGCCTTTTGTATCCAAGAAACATTAGGTGCATGCAAAGCGCATGTCGTAAGTGCGCCTTAAAGGGGCCCTGCAATCATATTTAAGCGTCTACCTTTTTGCGGTTTCCACGTCTCTTGGGGTTCGGGCAAGCCAGCGGGCACGGAGAGAGTAACTAAATATCAGTGCGTCATATTTTAACCGGACGACGCGGAAACCTCCTCCACCTACGAGGGCGACCCGCGTTGCCGAAAGCGCGCGATATGTGACGTCTTAGGTCCTGGCCTTACTACTGGTCAGAGCCGCTAAGAGCTTTTTTTTTTAGTCGAGATACAAAATATAAGTGTCGGGAACCGTTTCAATTATGTATGAAAGTAGTTTTTGTTCAGTATTTTAGATCAGAAAAGAAACAAATGCAGTTTATAAAGTACGGAAACAAGAAATGACCCGTCGACATACCCGCCACCAAGCGGTGGAAAAGGCGGCGCATACTAGAAAGGAGTAGTGGGATCAGGCGCCGACACGGAAAGGTCCCGGATGTACGCGGCGGCGCTGCGGTCGTATACCGGCTCGAAGATCCGACCGGCTCCGAGCGTTCCGAAGGCCTTCGGCGCGGGCCCTGCTGGCGATTTGCCCATTTGGCGGTATGGCAGCGCGAAGTGGCTCCCGTTCTGAACTGATCTTTACCCCGTGTTTGCTGTTGTTTGTGGCCAATGAAGTGTTATGCCGAAATAGTCTTTAATCGCGCAGCGAATGCAATGCGAGCCGGCCTGGCCGCCCGCTGCATACAGCCTATCCAACACGTGCTTTAGTGGCGCCCTCTCGAGCCGTCGACACGGAGTGCGGCAGCCGTGAGCGCTCGAATGGCTCACTACCCCTCCTCTAGTTCACGGCCACTCAAGCCAGGACCTACGACGTCATGAAGCAGGTTATTTTTTGCTTGTTTTTGTAATTCTAATTTGCCTATAACTTTTAAAATAAAGCGAAATTTGAGAAAAGAAAAGTTTCATTAAGTTACTACGTTCAGTGCGCTCAGGTTCGGTGCAAATTAAAAACCAGTCAAGAAGCTGTTGCAGGGCCCCTTTGACGAGAACAAAAGGGACGGGGCTAATCACAACAGAGTGTAAAATTGAGGCTACGAATTTACTCGCCTGTAACCTACCCTTCTCGGTGCAGCGTGCGTTTCGTCCCGTGAAGGTTCGAACCGATGTCGTAGTTGATTGGGAGCTTTCTTTCGAAATTGTACTATATATCTTCTGTAGTCGTCCCCCTTTTTGCGTTGCATTTTTATGATGACGATTGTTAGCAACAAATCTGAAAACGCCACTGATTGTTCCTTGTTTCCTTTTGGCTTGCGTAACCGTTTCGCTAATGTCTCGCCCAGTCAACTAGAGAAGCTAGCTCAATTTGCGAAGGTGGCTTGATTCTTCTGTCAAATAAAACAATTATATATGCAGAAAAAAAACGACCAATACAAGGCTCTACAGGCGCCTTGCTTGACTTTATAGGCTGTCAACAACGAAAAACAATATAAATGGCTCACGCAAAAGCTCAGAAATCGAGGAGGTAAAATAAAATGTTCCTTACGATTTCCAAAAAAAAAAAAACCTCTTTCATCCAGTTTTTTGCTTTTTTTTGCGAATACACAAGATTGCTCATCTTCAAAGCTAAAGCCCCACGGACCGGAATAACCCCGGTTCTCAGCATGGCGGATCCTTAAATAATGAACCCACGCTCTTCTCGCTTGTTTTAATTCTTCGCGAAGGACACAATTGTGGAAGAAAAACAACAGACTGTTAATTTCTATTGATGACGTAACTTCTTACATTGAGGTGTGTGATACTCATTGTAATTATTTGCATATGTGTAGTAAAAGAAGAATGGCCAATCACAGGGCTCCCAAATTGTTTCTTTACTTAAAAAACAAAAAACGTTTCACTAACGGATCCAATAAGAGTTTTAAGAATTAAATCCAAAAGGCCGGGATACCGTAAAATATAAATATAGCTAAAATATAGCTGATATTTGAATGCATTAGCTCCTTGAAGTATTGTCACGAATGACAATTGATGAGGCGGCGAATAATTGAAGAAACTAAACGTTTAATGGGGCGAACTTGTGCCCAAAACAAAATAGAGAAAGGCTAGCGCCGCAGGCTTCGATGTCGGCGAAACAGCAGGATCCAGCGCTGGGGCGACACTGACCCCCTGCTCGCTCCGCGTTGCCACTTATGTACACGCGTGGGCTTCTGGAACATTCGGTGTGTAACATTCGGCGCCTAGAAGTTTCGGACCTTGAATACGCAACAGGGTTCTCGAATTTACTAGGATGCGGGAGTTTAGAGAGATAATCAAATGTACGTCCTCTGCCTGGAATCGAACCGTGGCCTTTCGCGTGAGAACAAGTACGATAACCGTTAGGCCACGGGCGCACTGGCTACTTGGTCAGCTGAGCGCGCGGCAATATCATAAATGAAGGCCATGCTCTGGCACGTTTGCTGGAAATGTATGGGCTGGATATTGCTTACGTTCAGATTGGAAAAAAAATAATTGAACATTTTGAAAGAACGCCGGTGGCGTTATTTCGTCAGCTTTTCGAATAACAAGTTCTTATCCGAATTTTCTAAGTAAAATGCATTGGTCTTTGTTGAGTGGCAATTTACATAAATACGAGTAGGTAGATCTTCTCATGACGATGATTCAAACTGAAGGAGGAGTAAGTACGCACTAAATCTTGTGATACGTGATAATACCTAAAATAAGAAAGAACGCAAAGACAGGACATACTTAACGTAGCTTCGCAGGAATTCTATCGGCGGAGACTCGTGTTATTTGCGTGCTTCTGTGTTTTTCGACATGTCAATGTCTGCAAACAAAATATAGAATTTATGTCGGTTTTATTATAAGCACTAATATTGATTGTATATTCCGAAATAAACTCACTGAATTCCGGCAAGTACATACACTACTTAGTAAATCTTTTGAAATTCAATGACTCATCTCAAGAGAACAAACGGATAAATTCAATTCAATATTATTTCATAACTATAACAAAACGTGTCTGGTTTAAGGGGTCGCTACAGAATTTAAACTAAATAGGCCGCCACAATAAACAATATCGCATTTACGAAACAATTATTACCCTACATGCTCTCACAAAAAAAAAAAGTAAAAGAACTGAAGTTAAAAAAAAGTCCAAGATTCCCGATATTTATGAGGCAAGACAGGGTCGACGAAAGCGTATATCACTATTGCGACACATCGAAATTCCCCGTCACTGAAGCCTTAAGGCGAAGGCCATCCTTTAAAGAAAAAAAGGTGAAACGCCAAAAAAAATGTTTTGAGGGGAAATGAACGGAGAACAAATGGGCTTGGGTCAACGGCACTGTCCAGCACAAGAATGGCGTTGATGCTGCTCGTTCTCTAGGGCCCTATATAAAGCAACATTGATCTCGGCTTAGGGCCGAAAAAACATTCAGTGCTCGCAGGATCGCCTGGACAGTTGATAAGGGACGGGCCCTAACGGGGAAGAGTTGCAATCCCCTTTTCGTTCGCAAAAGGTTGGCTATTGAACCCAATATGTTGCAACATTTTCTAGGGCGAGTTCATGTGTCGCAGGTATTTCGTGTCTTACACCGTGCTTAGAAGAGAACATTGCTTGGGATGAGGGTGATTCGTCACATGCTCATTTCTGACAGGCCGACTGGTAACAAGACGATTTGTTCACAGGAGAACGTTCGTCATAGGGCGACTTGTACAACGGACAGTTGGTCATATCGGGAGTGCTGGAAAGAATAATAATAATCTATCTACAAACCGTAATTTTC
Source organism: Ixodes ricinus (assembly GCA_037355805.1). Classification (NCBI taxonomy): domain Eukaryota; kingdom Metazoa; phylum Arthropoda; class Arachnida; order Ixodida; family Ixodidae; genus Ixodes; species Ixodes ricinus. The sequence goes on along the minus strand of JAZHYW010034848.1, from coordinate 3,634 downwards.
AGTAACTATAGCTGTTTCCTCAACACTGTGCAACTTATATACTAAATCGCAGTGTTAAAAAATGTTTTCCATTTACTTACTGCAGGAGGATGTGCATAATTCTTCGAGCCACTGTGACATAAACAAGTAATTAAAATATTGTCAATGCTGAACGTAGAAAATTTTTCGCACGCACCTGTATTGTAGACGACTACTCAGTATACTTATTTCAGTTGGGTCTCTCGTGAGCGTACGGTTGCTTGAACGTGCAATAATCCAAATCGCAGCCGAATCAGTTGTTATTTCTGCACTGGGTAGAAGTACTTTCTTACAAATTCAATAATTTGTGCATTATTCCCAATGTTGCATGCTTACGAAAGCCCATCGTGAAGCAGCATCGCTCCCCTCTCTCCGTCGCGATCACCTCAATTCGTGAAAATGAAGTACGACTTCAAGGATAGTTCTCCGGTCGCTGCAGCATTCCCCGTTCGGGACCAAACCCTGGAGTTACACCGTTTGTTTCAGATTCTTCCCTCCCGATCACCCATGCTGAAATTGTCAGGTGTGCCGAAATAGACCGAAACATATGATCTAGGGGACGAACTATTGTGCGACGGGTTGCCCCCTGTGACGAATCACCTTCTCACCAATGTTCTGCTATGATGAACGGGCCTGTTGCCAGAGTCCCTGCGACGAATGAACCGTATCTCAAATTCGTTGGGGCTTAATTGAGTCATGCTCATAGACATACGAAATAGATGGTTTGTTTTTTCTGGATCGAATGTTGAACAACATTATTCAAGATTTCACATGAAACTGAACCTTCAGTTTCAGTTTTACAAGATTCAATTTCTGCACTTGGATGCTATCAGTTGTCATGAGGGTTGTAAAATAGAACTTCTACACTGTCTTACTGTCAAGTTCTATTTTACTCTTCTATTTTATATTCATATTGAGCAGAATTTATCAGGCTCTGTGTGTATATCAGATTCATGACAGCAGAACACAGGAAAGTTGGGCTATAGTTATTAGCACACAGCGCGACACAAATACCGCAAAACAAGAGATCACCACTGTTTTTCTGTTTTTTGTCGGCTTAGAATTGAAGGGATGAAAACTACGAATGTGTTAGAAACTACTCGTTTGAGGCACTTGCCTTAGCGGTACATTTTGATAGCTGCCAATACACGTCTAAGATAAAATGCGAACCATCGCAGATTTTGTTTTCACGCCAACAATGTCGCGCAGTGTGCAAAAAAGAAGAGGTATTATGTATAAGCCTTACTAAGACGAGGTGCATGTAGGCGCTCTGTGTTTTCGCGTTCAATTTTGGCGCTAGTATGTTTCGTTTTTTCATTGGACGTAGCTTTTTAGCACATTTTGTTTCTAAGTTGATTTTTGTTCTGTTACTTAATTATTCGCTTAATATTTCGCACCTCTGGCTACCAGCATACGCATGTTTTAAACATTCTATTAAACCTTGAACTTGATAATTACTGCATCAGATTTCCACGATTGAATTAATGTTAACCGAAATATAAGTGAGTATACGAACTTTTAAGTTTTTCATCATCTTGTATTTGGCGACAAAATCCCCGCATGAGAAAGTATACGTCGCAAACCCTCACGTCATCTAAAGAAACGGCGGTAGGCTTAGGTAAGTATCACATTTCCACATACTCGCAAGCTAATAAAAAGCGGTCCCTGGACTCCGAATATATAATTTCTTTCTCACTTTTTTTCGGTCTCTCATATACATTTTTACCATACTCTTTTCGGACAAACTTAATAACCTATCTGCTTTTTGCGTCTTAAAAAGTCCTTTATTTTGTCAATCGTGAAACGTTTTTAGGCTAGGTTTTCAGGTGAAGTGAAACCTAAAAAACCGTAAAAGCGAATTTCCCCGCTAAATATAAATGGGAAAATGACGTCACGTGGCTTCATGTTACGTGACCCATACACAAAATTAGCTCCCCCTCTATATTTAGCGGCAAAATTGATGATATGTTCACGTGACCTATGCGAAGATTCCCTTTCCCGGCTAGATTAAACGGGAAAATTGACGTCACATTACCTAAGCACCAATCAATTTTCCCGCTAAACTTAAAGGGGCAAATGACGTTACATGACTTCGCGTCGCGTGACCTGTACACAATTTCAGTTACCCCGCTAAATTCAGCAGAAAATCAACATCACGTGACATGATGTCAAGTTACCTTTGCGGAAATTCATTTTTCCCGCTAGAATTTGTTTCTTTTATCTCCGCGATAGTTATCCCACCGCAGAACATACTTTGCGAGACATTTCAGACAGCTTTCGCGTTAGGAGCAACACGAGCGTTTCTGTTGACACCCACCCAACGCTTGTGACCGGAGAAGAAACCAGCGAGCCGATCAGCAATACCACGTTTCTTACGTTTCATGTTGAGCTTCAGTGTTTGCCGGTTAGGAAGGACCGGGAATCCACTTACGGTGACGTAATGCAAAGGCCGTATCTTTTAGGGGGTGTTACCGAGGCCGAAGGGTCGAGTATAGCTTAGCGAGCCAGACGAGAGCACGTGCACGCCGGGCGGAAAGCCATAGGGCAAGGGGGAGAAGGGAGCCAGTGTAGCGTTTTGAGTAAGTTGGAGTGCGCAATCTTGGCCGAGCATGAGGGCATGTGTGAGCCCGTTAGAATGAGAGAGCGTTCAACTACATGATTATAATCACGCGGCTTATGGACTCCATGGTGTGAATATAGTCGCGAGTGTTGCCATGGTCGCCAGATGAAGATGACCAGCATTCATGAATTTATTAGTACAAATATACTAAAGCTTTCATAATCGAGAAAGTTGGTGGATAGACAAGTATCCTACGGGTATATTCACTTCAAGAGTAATATACCCGTTTAATTTTCGTGTCTTAACCCCATTTGAGATATCGGTTACTTTATAGATAGAAACAACAACTAAAATAGATTTAAACGCAAAGAAAAAACGAATAAAATAAACTTGAATTCTGCAACCTCGCGCTAGAACCGTATATACACTTGATGACTGTCGTGGAGTTCTCTAGACACTATTTAGGCTCGCCGTTTTGATTGACTTCCTTGCGAAGTACACCACGGCCTGTTCAGTTGGCAACAAAACTGGGGACACCGAAAGAAACAAATGGTGACCACAAATTATACAGATTCTATATGCTGTAATTTCCGGACTGAATCCCGCGGACTTTACACGTCTAATATTTAATATTTTACGTGCTGATGTACTATCTTCACAATATGCAAAGAATTTTTATTAAAGTAGTGATTAACATATTTTGTCATTCACAAAAACTTATGACGTCTGGTCATAATGAACGGTCTTGAATTAGATTAAAATACTAAGTTGTTGGAAAGTAAAATTCCAGATAAATCAGTATGACGAGACGATAGATTTTGCTTGTGAAAAATGATGTTAGTGACGATTTCTGCATGATACAATCTTTTTTCTTTATTAAGAAAGCAGGCGTTTTTCAAGGTGTGTTGTGTATAAGTTTTTTTTATGTGTTGACTGCACATAATTCGGACTAGGTACCGGATGCCGGCGATCGATGGAAAACGTTGTTTTCATCCGAAATTTGTAATCCGGGTGCGGACTACAGCCGGGAAACTATGGAGCAACTGATAGCTTAAA